>CM061536.1:66634839-66674809 GCA_030545055.2 Neoaliturus tenellus | reverse complement strand
TCAAACAAAATCATCATTTGCTTTCCAACAGTCGCAGCGGTAACAACTACTGGTACCATGTTATACCGAATGATGATTGAATTCAATGGAAAGATCTACGGAAAGGACTATAGAACCGTAGAAGAGATGAGCTCCGATCTCAATGTATTGACTAGAGAAGGGTTCCAACCAAAACTGATCCTGAAGTTTCCAGAGGTGCATCCGCTATCCACTGAAGAACTCATCGCTATGGCTAGAGCAAACAAGCAAGAACACGAACAGAATATTAAGAAAGAACCTGAAGAAGAAGAAAAGGACAAACCTGCATCATAAATATAAAATAACCATCTTACATTTGTAAGATGTTCTTTTTTAAAACTTCATTTGGATGACCTTGAGATTATCCCCACCACTTTTCTTAATCTATAAAACACGCTATCCTACACTATACAACTTCATTTCTCGCCTAGACTTAGAAGCGGCAACATGGAAGAGAAGAAAAACAAGGACGCGCCGCGCTACTGTTGTGAACAGAAATGCACCGATTTAGGGAGGTGGATGGTAGACGGATTAGCCTGTACAAAGTGCGAATTCTTCGGATCCTGTTACTGCAAATGCAAGACAAAGCAAATACCGCCACCGGAATTGCGAACCTTCAAGATTTTTAAATCACGATACTTCCACACTTGCTGTCCCCAGAGGTGTATCAAATTCCATCCGGAAAAACTTGTCAATTGTCGAGAGTGCAATGCATATTATAAGGACGACTTTTGTACATGCATCATAAGTGCGTGCAAGTACAGATCAGATTGGTCTTCTGATCCTGTTGAAGCTTCAGATGTATAGCTGTAGTCACTGACTGCAGCCCTTTTTTAAAACTCCATTTGATTGACCTTGAGATTACCCCCCACCACTTTTTTTTACAACATATATTCTACGGATCATTCGATACGCTTCTCATTCTTATTTCATTACTCGCACTGACAACAACATGGATGATAAATTCATTTCCTTTCAACATTTAATTACCGACAGAGAAGAGATGGAAGAACTATTCCAAAACTTACTCACACTCATTGATAACTATCCTTTAAGATGGATCAACATCACAGTGCAATACGTCAATCCTACCAAAATATTTTCATCCTCATCATCTTCTTCCGGCACCTCCATGTCTTCATCGTCACAAAGTGCAGAGGAAGAGGAACAGACAACTAATGGTGTTAAAATTGTTGAATTAAACGACGAGGAACAAGAAATGCAGGCTCTGGTTAAATATAAATTTAATATTTAATTTACAAACAAAGTATTACTATTTTCTACATTGTGTTACAGCTAGCGCTTATCTTCGTACGGCTCCCACAACCTATCCCGACGGCGTTTCGCGGCGAACTGCGATGACCGAAGTTCCCTCGTTCCCCACCCAGGCTTCGCCCCACCACTGGCCTCCCCCCACTCTTTTCTTCCCCCACCACGGTACCCCTACCGAGTATAGGCGGCCGCCTCACCGCCGCTCGCCATTTGTTCGCCAACTCCCGAACGATGAGCGGCTTTCCTTTAGCGACAAGTACAAATACATTTACCGTAAAGTCGCAACAAGACTTGCGGGATATTTTTGAAACTTTGAATGACGTAGTCAACGCTCCACACAACACCATCACCATGACTGTGGAGATTTCCTACAATTGTCCACAATGCGAGGAGATGGAGAGCGAGTACATCGAACCTGCAAACAGCACTCCTCCACCTTCCGAGGCTGCAGCGTCCGACACGGCTGACAATGACGTTTAATCGTAAACAACTGTTTTTTTTTCTTCTTCTTCACCCCCCACCACTCTACAATAAATATGCACTGCGCTCGTCTTCGCTTCTCATTTCATCGCCAACTTTCCGACCGTCAACACCGCTCCCGTTTTCGCCCCACCACGAATTAAAAAAAAAAAAAACACGCACACGAAGATTATGGACGACGTTTCGCTCAAATCACGATTGGAAGAGGACAGACTCAGACTGGAGATCAACAGGCTGCAATTGGAAGCGGCAAACCAACAAGGGATGGTCCGCCTGCTGCAACTGTTCAAATGCGTACTGTGCATGTTGTGCGTCTACCTCCTTTTCGCCATCACCTTCGGCGTCTACCACTGCGTCACCAGTGTACGACGCTCCAACGCCTCTCTGCACAACAACAACGACACGATTTTAATTTAAATTCATTAAAATAAATAAACGAAAAAATAAAAAACAACCCCTCCCTCGGCCCGCCCGCTCCCGCTCCGATCCGACCCGTCCCGAGTCCCCGCCCCGACTGAGCCCCTGCGGCTCCCACTTTTTTAAAACTCCCTCCGGATGGCCTTGACCCACTTACAAAACACACCCATCACTGTCAACCACAACTGCCGGTTCGAACCGCTTGGCCTTGACCTGCGCCAGAACCGGCAAAACCCCACTACTAATATAAGTCAAAAATTTTTAGAGAACCAATTCTACTATGAAGTACAGAATTGGGATACAAGGATGTAACTTAACAATCATTAATAATATATATATATATATATATATATATATATATATATATATATATATATATATATATATATATATATATATATATATATAATCATATAACAAATAAATTTATTTGTTGAAAACATTCATGTTGTAATTTAATCTTATTGTACAATGTATTTAAAAACCATACAAATACTTTAAACTATAAAACTCATTAAACTGTTTATGAAAGTAAATATTTAACTGTTTTAATTATAAATACTTAACATATAATAACATTTAGGTTATAATATGAAACTGTAAACGACGTTTTATTTACTATGTCAAAAACGTTGACTATTTTAAATAATGCGTTAAAAACTGTAAGAGGATTTACACACAATAAAAAATGGTATTCTTCCTTGAGGGATTTCAAGGGGGCATTAAAATTTGTAACAAAACAGGACTGAAGGCGCAGTAAATAATTACTTATTTTTGCAGATACTAAAAAATGTATTAATCTAGATTTAAATTAGAATTTAAAGGTAAACGAAACCTTGGTTCCTCTTGCGTGGTTTATCTTTTTTAATAGAACCTCAGCATCAAAATGTATTCCAAGTCATCAAAATAAAGAGAAGTATTTTTGCTCACGGTTGTTCCACCGTTAAAGTGCGGCTACACATAGCAGGAAAGGACACGGAAAGGACACGGACAGGACAGTTTCTGATGAATGCTCCCTGTGTTATCAAATGGGAGCGGCTACACATAGCAGGAAAGGACACGGAAAGGACACGGACAGGACATTTGTCGTGTCGGATGGATCGCCAAACGAGCATTCATCCGCCACTGTCTTGTCCTGTCCGTGTCCCGTCCTGGTATGTGTAGCCACCCCTTCCGACACTATCAGAAAATGATAACGGTAGCTCAGTGTAGTGAGTGTGGCGGCCGGCGGGATGAGCCGTGTCGGACGGCTGCGCGCGCAACCTTCCGACGTCTGACGGCTGCGCGCGCAGCCTTCCGACTCATAAATGTCCTGTCCGTGTCCCGATATGTGTAGCCACCCCATCAGAATTTTGTCCGTGTCCTTTCCGTTTCCTTTCCGTTTCCTTTCCGTATCCTTTCCTGCTATGTGTAGCCGTACCTTTAGCCAGTAACTGTTCACAAGAATGGCACAAATCGGTCAATGTTGAGAGAATTGGGTCGTTTGGAATAAGGCGGTTCTTTGTTGTCTGACTCCAGTTTAAATTCTCAATTATTATTATTTTAGAAATATTTTATTTTGTTTTGTGTTTTATTTTACAGCTATATATAAAAATGTAAAATATGATTTAAATCATATATTATATCTTACAATGATTATGCAAATTTTACTTGGAGCGACATTATTTGACGCAACACTGAAAATTTCATACTAATTTTTACTTTGGTTTGACCGTAAATGAATAAAGAAGGTAAAATAGATATAGCCTAAACAAGTTAGCACAATTATTATTTTTTTATATATAGTGATTTTGCACTTGTTAGTATTAAGGTTAGTATTACAGCTTATGTGTCGTCTATTTAATTGGAATTATTGGAATTTGAAAATATGATCATATTCAACTTTTAAAATGTTAGAGTTATGATTTAAACAATCTTTCATTCGAACAAAAATCCCTTGAGAGCGTTTGTAATTAGTATGATGACTAAGTTTAAGTTCAGATGGTGTAAGAACTTTTATACTATAAGTGTTTTGACATCTTTCAATTATATTTAATT
The DNA here is from genome assembly GCA_030545055.2 of Neoaliturus tenellus. Lineage (NCBI taxonomy): Eukaryota > Metazoa > Arthropoda > Insecta > Hemiptera > Cicadellidae > Neoaliturus > Neoaliturus tenellus. Next base: position 66,670,585 of record CM061536.1, on the reverse strand, counting down.
GGTTAAAATACAACAAATAATTGGCCAATGTAGTTTTTAAAATTATATCGTTGAAATATGTAAATATAAAACTAATTATGATATTTATAATAATTAATCTATTACTCAAGGTTCGTATTTGATTCTTCTTTTACACGTAGGTATGCATTTCATCTCCTAAATTGAAATATCCAAAGTTCTCCTGAAGTTGATGGGTCCAAAGTTCAACTAATACAAGAAATATTTTGTTCGCCCTAAGTGAGGTGTTTGATACAAACTAACTCAAGATAACAATCCTACGTAAATAATTTTACGTAGTAATAACGAAAATCAAGGTGAAGGTGTTTTTAAAAATTCATTAATATTAGAGGCCATTAATGTACATCAAGGGAAATTGTATGTAAGGTTCTATATTTCAAGGTAGCAAATTGTTAGTTAATTGCTAAAGTAGATGGAAGAAAGTTGTTTATATGTAAGTCTCTGGTATCGTTGGGCTTTTTTATTTAAAAATCTAGAAATTTGCTGAAAACCTCTTTTGCAACAGTAAAAAAACTAAATAAATCCTAATTATAGATCGATCATGTTTCATATTATGTTCAATAAACAAAACTGTTGTTTAAGGTTAAACATAATTAAGGTAAACGCACCAGTAGTGGACAGTATAAGGAGAGGAGGGAGTTTGACACCGAATTGCTCGGAAATTTTAATACCTACAATAGTTTTAATGGATCAAGGTGAAGCCTGGTTAAATTTTGTTTGCAAATTATTCAATAAATGTAGTTTCCAGCATAAAATAGTCTTGTATGAGCTGATAAAATAAAGTTATGCACATGTTCCAGTGGTGCACAGTTAAAAAAGAACATGTACCAGTAGTGGACGCACGCTTGTTCCACTGTGGGACACCTCATTGAATCTTAACTGTTTTCTACCATTTCGTGTGAAAAATAGATTTATATGATAATTTGAATAAAGATATTAATATTTCTTAAGCAATAAACAGAGATATTTACAATTTTTCACATAATTACTGGCCAATGGTTCATAAAATTAATTTGAACACAATACATGAAGACAACATAAAACATGTTTGGAGAATTGTATTTTATTGCTATATTACCGTATTTCTATTCTAACACTTAAGGATTTATTTAGGATCATTTGAAACTACTTGTTAAAGAAGTATGGTTTAGCAGGAAACTTGGTATCTAGTTTTTTTCATGTGTCTTTTTAGCAAAAATATATTTCAAATTATATAGCTAGACCAAATAAACAAATTTTGAAGTTATTACGGTAGACAAGTTATAAAATCTCCAAAACAACCTTAGAGATATGCAGCTACCACCCACCCCAAATCGCACTGTAACATTTATACACATACATACTCAGAATGTGAATCAAAACCTTAAAAAAAGATGCGCTATACCATCACACTTTCCATTACTGGATTTTCATTGAAATTCGTGTACCAGTGGTGGACAGTGTTTTATTCTTGCATATATTCATAAAAACTTTTAAATTATTACTTTAAACCGACCCAAATTTTTCTGTGATTACATATTTATAAAATTTATAAACCTGTGTATCTTTAAAACTCACTAAAATTAAGAAATTCCTCACCTCCTTATCAATTTGAATAAGAGGATCTCTTCAATGGCAAATTTCAGTAGGCCTCAAATAAAAATACTCTTAATCCTTCAAAAAAAGCACAATTCATAGCCTTTGTTTATAAACAAGAGAAAACTAATCAAAGATTATGTCAACAAAAAACAATTCGTTTTAGTCTAAAAATGAGGCGATTATTATCTTTCAAAGACGAAAGTGTCCACTACTGGTGCGTTTACCTTACACATTTTTAGTATATTGGTACCAGAGAAAAACATTTTCTTAGTAAACTTTACAAAAGTGCAAACAATTTATTTGTTTTAAACTTATTTGAAAAAGGAAGCGATAATTAGGCAAATCAAAGACTTTGTATAAACTGTCAGTTTGTTTGCTGAAAACTTATATTTTTATGATAAATAAAATAATAACTTTATTCATTATGTGCTAACTTCCCTTGAACACTTTTTAAGCTCAGAATGTTCAATTAAATAGAAAAATCTAACAAAGCATCTATACATATTTAATACGCGACACGGTTTTTTGTACAAAGAATTCATTTTTTAACCAAGTTTAATGATTTTAGTGTCATTGAGTGGGGCTAGGCGAGAAGTTGTTCCTAAAGTAATTATGTATGTAGGCCTATCTATCCAAACGGAAGGGCAATAGAAGCCCTTAAAGTTCACAATTTTCCCATTCGATTAACATTTGATGACCATGATGAACACTAAGCAGAGGAAATTAAAAAGATTTTCATGTTAACAGCTGTAAAGCTGTTACACCAGTGAGAGCATGTGTATTCAATCCAAAAAGGTTTTTATGTAAACCTTGGAGGATGCAATGGTTAACGAACTGATTAAAAGAGTAAACAGCAAAAAACTCCCTACCTGAATTGCTCGATATCGAGCTACTAGTACACTAGTATATAATAAAGTATAAAATAATTAAACTAAGCTATGAAATATTAAAAGCTATAGTTCATCTACTTTTCAGTATGTATTTAAATAACATTACTGGCAAAACTTAGAAAGTTCTTTAGCTTTTGTCTCATATTTGCATTCTGAGAGTGCTGAGTGTGTGCCGTACAAGACGCTGCTGGAGCAGCAAACCTACGTCAGCAGTCAACAGAGCTTTAACAAGGCCTCACTATAGAACACCGTCTCGGCCGATGGTTGGAGGAGGGGGAACTGAGCCGTGCCTTGTTATGCGAGGAACATATCGTTGTTAAATAATTGGTTCAAAACGCTCTAACGACATGATCATTTACAGTAATACCATCTAAAATTAATAGTTTCTTTATTTTTAATAAAACAATTCTTTTAATGTATTTAGATAATGAATCTAAAATGAATTTGCTACAAAAGTTTCTTCTTAAATAACATACATAAGTTTAATCAATATTTTATTAAAAATATAGCAATTCAGTTATTATATACTAATACACAGTTTTTTATGCATGATTAATAAAATCTTGATTTATCAACAAGAGTATAATATTATTTTAGCAACTTTTTTACGTTCACTGGGATTAAAATATTACAGTAGTAATACAAAGTTTACTTAACGGATTTTTTTATATAATAAATGTAAAGAGCTGAAAGCTAGTGACAAACCAAAATGACTTGGGGATGCCAACAGAAACGAGTTTGTCCTAATCAGCTTCAGTGATGCCTATTATGACATCTTTGTCCTAAGTACATCTTTTTACACCCTTCCGCAGTTATGTGAAAATTCTTAAAAATTGATGCTCTCCTCTGTAATATTTAGACATTTTTCTTATTGCTAATATTGCAATTACTATTGTTGTGGAAGTGAAAACAATATAGGATAGATAAATATCCACATGTACCGCGGAAAGCTTAGTTTTCTTAAAAAATGTTACAGATGTCCCAAATTATATGGGGTTTACCAATCGTTTGAGCGACCGTTTCATCGCAGGAATAGAGATTACGCCTTGGCGCATACGCCAATAATGAACTACACTTCATTCCTTGATTTTACTCCCATGCACGAGTACTGAACTGACTCAAAACAAGTCAAATAGTTAAAAGTTAATGCTCAGTTCTTTCGTTCAGGCCGAGCTTAGCAGATTGAATGATTAAACTTATCTGTCATGTTCGAAGTCATCCATCCTCTCAGTTTCCGAGGTCGATTGCAGTCCTGTGTTACATTATGCTGAACTAATTGATTAATTAATTGATATGTCGGATCAGGAACTCAAGTGTAAAAAACAGTTTGTTTGCCAATTTTGTGGAAAGAGAACAAGATTTTATAGGAATATTATAATGGTAATGAAGTGGTCACCCTCCCACTCCTCCTTATTTGGGCATGGCCCATTCATACGTAGAGCAGGGTCAATGTGTCGTAAATTTATCCAATATATTGCTTCTCTTCTTTTATAGAAGGTTGAGAGATTAACACTGCCTTACAAGGATAATTATTTAAGCTTCTTATTTTTTTGACCTACATTAAGTGTCATTAGTAAAAACAAATGGCACATGGTTAAGATGAGGTCATGCCTTTTAATTTTAGAATAACATTTAAATTAACGTTAGGCTAATAAAAGAAAGATAATATTCTAACAACTCAATTGTACACATTATCATCATAGATCCTTATTAGAAATCCGAATCCGACACACCATGGTGCATTATTAGGTTGAATAATAAAGTGTATCATTGAATTTACAAAGTCAATGATTAAATCAACCCCTTATCTCAACTTTTTATTTCATGTTATTATTTTTTTGCCACATAGTACACAGTAATTCATTCAGTACAAGTAAATTTCAGTTATCAATGAGTCAGATGAATAATTTTTATGGGCAAAAATAGTTCGTTCGTTCACCAAAAAAATTGATTTAACTATTTGACTTGTTTTGAATCAGTTCAGTACTCGTGGTGGGAGTAGAATCAAGGAATGAAAAGTCGTTCATTATTGGCGCATGCGTGATGGCCTAATCGGTCGAGCCCCTGCCAACACCTTCGTGTAAAAATCAGTAAGGAGACAAATTTCAGTCATGTTTTTAAGTTTCAGGAGCTCTTGGGTGTAAAAATCACGGTCGCTGATTTCACCCCAAAACAATGACTTCCACAATGCTGAAACTCTCAGAGGTTCGGGCACGGGTCGGGCCAGTGTCATTTGCCAGTTCGCTGTGTCAAATGCGCGGGACCTCACCTGGGCCGGAACTGCACTCTGGACAGGTGTAGCAAGCCACTGTGCTGCACTTGCGGGAGCGACCATTTCGCCAGCTGGAAGGGGTGTGCCGCACATCTGAAAGTGCTCGCAGCCAAGCAAAACAGAGATTTCATAATCCGACCCAAGGTCCCCGGACCGTGGTAAGGAATGTGCCGCCTGTTCCAGGTACGAAGAATGGCGCAAACGGCCGTTCCCAGCCACATCCCCACCTGCAAGCCGGAGCCCCTGCGCCAAGGTCCGTCGCACCGGCCTTAAAAGTACCTTAAAAGGTACCTTAAAAGTAGCCTTAAAAGTCGCACCGGGTCAGTAAAAGTCATCCGATTCCCTGGATCACTGACGACATCCTCAGGTTAATGGCTCAGCGGGACTCTGTTCACCGTAGGGCCAACAGATCTAGGGATGATGGGGTAGTGGCCCATATCGTCAACTTCGAAATCAAGTTAAACAACAACTTCGCAATTCCAGGCTTCTTTACATTCATAGATTATTTTCAGACAGAACGTAGTCTTCCACTGCTCTCTGGCAAAACATTAAAAAGTTTAGTATTGGGAAGCAAGGAATATCTGTACCTATTTCTATTCCATTAAATAGTTTGAATGATCACTTTTTATCTTTTTCTTCAAATACAAATTGTGTAGCTATGTAGAACTATTTAAGAGAAATTAATTTACAAAGTAGTTTAAGTATTAATTGCACTCAGTTCCATTTTAGTCCTGTTTTGCAGATAGACGTTTTAAAAGCTATAAGACGTATTACGTCCAATGCCAATGGCTCTGATAGCACTCCAATTTGCTCTCCTCCCAACATTGACTTTTATTTTTAATACTTCTCTGACAAAAGGAGTTTTCCAGAACAATGGAAGTCTGCCCTAGTCCGCCCCTTTAATATGATCTTATCCCTATCCCTCCCACAAGATTATAGGCCAATTAGCATCCTTCCAGCTCTTTCTAAAGCTCTCGAAAGAATAGTGCACACTCAAATTTCTGATTTTCTTTCTCAAAATAATATTCTTAACCCTTTTCAGCCAGGCTTCCGCAAACATCACAGCACTGAATCAGCCTTACTAAAGAACACTGATGACAATTGGGTTTCTATGGATCGCAGTCAATGCACATTGCTGACGTTGTTTGACTTAAGTAAGGCTTTTGATATAGTAAACCATGAAATCCTTCTTTCCAAACTTAAACTACTATGATTGTCAGATATACCTATTTCATGGATGACATCATATCTTTAAGGCAGAAAGCTGAGTGTGTGTCATGACAAACTGACGTCTGATTGGAGATATGTTCCCTGTGGTGTTCCTCAGGGCTCAATATTAGGTCCTCTACTCTTCACGATTTACACAAACGACATTACTTCGGTTTTACGGCACACAAAGTTTCATTCATATGCTGATGAACTACGGATTAACGCTCACTTTGAAATTAGCATGTTGAATGAAACTGTTACTCAAATAAACGAAGACATTGATAGAATTGTTCTGTGGGCGGCAAAGAACGGACTCACACTAAATCCTGACAAGACTAAACCAATGATATTGGGACACTCACGACTGCTCAGCAGAGTGAATTTGAATAATGCATCAAACATTGTGGTGAATAGAACTCTTTTGCAATACATCAACAAAGTAAAAAGTCTTGGCTTGACTATCAACACTTGATAGTCACACTTGATAGTCACACTTGACTGGATTGATGCTGTGGTAAGCGTCTGTAAAAAGTGTTTAAGGAAGTTCATACCCTAAAAAGATGCAACGACTTTTACCTTTCCACATAAAACTGCTTTTGATAAAATCGCTTGCATTCCCACACTTCAATTACTGTAACACCGTAATTAATGATATGACTGTGGCTCTGGCTACGAAATTACAAATAACTCAAAATTAATGCATTAGTTTTTTATACAATTTTCGAATCGATGACCACGTCACTCCTTTTTACATTCAATCATCTCTTCTAAAGTTATCAGACATCAGACAGCTGAGAATGATCACTATCACTCATTCTGCAATCACGCTTGGGATTCCAAATTATCTTTCGACCAATTTTGAATTTTTGTATGAAAGAGGTGCAAGAAACACTCGCTCTGGCTCATCACCACTACGCATTCCTCACCACAAATGACAGTTTTCAATCGATCTTTTGTAGTTATAGCTCGCCGTCTCTAGAACTCCTTGCCTTACTCATGTTTAGAGATTTTTTTTTCATTTTTTCAAATATTAAAATTTAATATTATTTAATTTTAATATTTTCTAAATAAAAAAAAAACCCTTGAGATACAAACATAAAAAAATTTTAGAAATATTAAAATGCCAAGTTAGGAAACGTCTAAGGATAGCTCGTTGATGCCACTTTACACTTCTGATGAATATGTATGAGTGTAGGAAAGACTCCTCGAGTCTGAGAAGGCCACTGAGTCGGAGAAGACTCTGCCTCTCAACTATAATCATTGTAAATTTTCAACAAAAATATCTGCTCGAATTTCATTATTTAAAAAATCCTTTTTAGTGGCATATTTGCATTGTATAATCAATTTATTTTATGTCACTTAAATATTAAAATATTTCCATTCGTTGAAATTTATATTCGTTTCAATTTTAGTCTACAGTCATAGGTAAGGATCTTGTAACATTAAAAATTGTAATTAATCAAACAGTTTTGAACAAAAAAATTGGTAAAATTGATTTTCTAATTTTCATTATACTCATAAAATTCACACTTATTATCAAATTTTCCTATTTTATGTTTAATACTAGTACATTAAAAATATTAAGAGAAATTAATACACCTGAAGGCTCAAATTAATTTCAAATAAAGCAAGAAGTCGTTTTTGAATGAGTATTCGAAAGAGAAAATTGTCCAATCAATTCAGGTAGAAATATTGGAAATATATTTCACTGTAGAGAACAAATTCGGGTTTATATCAACCTATCTATATCAAAGGATTTCTGAATCCTTTGCCACTAAAGGATCTCTATCAATTATGTTTACGAAATTTATAAAGGTAATGTTAAAAGTATATGTTATTAACCTAATTATTTGCATAAGGAACTCATAATATGTGGAAAAACTTTCTTTATTCAATGCTAAATATAACTGATTTTTAAATGATAGTTTTAGTTTTGTAAAGGTTGTATACTACTGTTTATTTATTCTATTTTATCATTTTAATTTCACTGTTTTATTTTTACTTATTCTACTCTTTTAGTATAGTGAATTGCTAGCGTGAGGTTCCTAACGATTGATAATAACCATAGGAAATAGTACGGGGTAGATTATGATATTTCAATCAATTGTTTATTAACCGTCTTAACTCTGCAAACCCCTACATGAATTAAACTAACTTAAATATGAACTAACTTTAAACCTGATATATTGTTAACAAAATGTACCTGTTATTTACAATTCGTGGCTATACACACTTGATTTTGAATCTTAGAGATGGTAAACAAACTCATAACAATTAATACAACTGCATTTATTTCAACAAATAGAAAGAAATATTTTTAAATTTTGATTCCATTGTTAATAATAATTGAATGTTATTTCCTTTAAATAAGTTTTTTTTTTTTCATATAGCAAATTTCATTTTTTATAACCGAGTCTAGGTTTTTTAGTACAGCTTATCTCATGATTTGCAGTTTAAGCTACTACAGTACTTCCATGGGATTTTAGATAAGAACTTTGTGTTATCAGCTTAAGGCCTTAGTATCTCCTCACTTAAGTAACCCTTCCCATCCATCATTAACTTTACTTCTACTGACGTCAATGTGTTAAAAGCTATGTTTAGATTTAGCGTAAGTTAACCCACTTCTAAAAAGTTTTAATTAGATATGAATTTCTTGTTACTTAGACATTAGTTTATTATTAGCTTAGTTATTAAGTATGTTCTTTTATTTTATCCAAGCAATTGCATGTTTAGTACTTTCAGTTTAAACTTAAGAAAAGCCCTTAAATAAAAATAATTTTTGTGTGGAATATAATGTAAATATCTCCAATATTTAAATCAATGCACTTGAGAAAAATTATTGTTTTCAAATTAATCGGCTTACCAAAATTTTGGTTTTGAACTAGTATGCTAATGCCCTGAACATCCAAGAGTTATGCAGAATGTTAAGATAATTTCGAAAAGAAAAATCTGAAAACCATTCTTACATAAGAAGAACGTTAATTTTTCATATTATAACATAACTTATTTTCTAACTTAAAATTTAAAATATGTCAGTATGAAATTACAAATTTTAATAAACTAATAACTCAAATTTTTTCTTTCTACTTAATGATTGAATTCTTCTTAGTTGATCAAGCACACAGATATCAAGAACAGTAGTATATGGGCTTTCAAAACATTGCCTATCCCAACAATAAAATCTTTTGGAAACCCCTACAAGTTGTGTGATAATATCATGTGTAATGATGATGATTCAATTCAAAAAGGTTTAAGTTATTGCATTTGATATAGGGGGTAAACTTTTTTTGAACTAAAAAACAATAAGGGAGCTTTTTGAACATTTACTTTCTCTTAAATAACTTGCCTGGTAAATTTAAGAAACTTATCAATACTTTATGTTTCAGTAAAATTTTCAGTAGCACAGAAACAGCTGTATGTTTTCTTTGAAAAATTACGATGCCACATTTAGGATAACAACAATTTTGGCTAACACTTTTCAATAAAATTTTTATCTTTAATTAATTCATTCATTTTTATTAATTTGGTTCAAAAAATTAAATTCCATTCTTGTGATGTTATTATTTATAAACAACCATATTATATTACTTATTTAACAATAGTGAAACAATATTTATCGAACATTAATTTTTAAGTGTTTTAAAAATAAATACCCCCCCCCCCTCCAAAGATTTTATCCTGGAAATGGAGCAACGAATATAAGATCAGATTAGAAATATATAATGAATTCAGCAAATTACTCGAAGACTCTCTGAAGGGTATGTAACCTCACTACGATAAGCATTCTGTTTGTCTTCGTAGTCTATAACTATTTGTGTCTTTGACTTCGTTTACAAAGTTCATCAGTTTGATACCTGAGGTACCAAATAACAATAGTCCTACTTGTGCTGCTCACTAGCGTATGTTTGGTGCACTACATGTTGAAGTCGATTAAACTTCTATTATTAATAACTGATTTCATCATAGTTAATAATTGTTATGAAATTCAATATGAATTCTAAAAATTGCTTATTTGTTTTAACATTTTACTTTACTTTTATTTATATTAACATATATAATCACCAATATTAAGTATGATTGAAAGAAAATATAAATTGTTTTTACTGTAGTATCATTTAGAAAATTATTAGTAATTAGCTACAATGCAAAACCACATGTTTATACTGTAACACGTAACCTGTTCTGTGATATTTGAGTCAGCTAATTTGATGATTTCTTTGTTTTGGTTTTTCACTCCATAGGATCAATCTTAATATTTTAGAATTTAAATAAAAGATTATAGCGAAATAGGCTTTTTCCTAACATAGAGACCTGCATATACATATTATTTTTATCCCATTGCTATGAAATTTGCAAACCTAAATTAAATTCTATAAAAGTGCAGAGAAAATATTTTGAGCAATTTTGGAGATCCGTGTGCATACATACTTTACGTAACATAGGAACATAAATGTATACATACGTACGTATTACATCAATGGGATCATAAGTACATAAATGCATACATTCATACTAATGCACCTTATTCGTGTTGTAAAAGGGTAGGTTGAAATAAAAAGGAATAAAACCTTAGTTACATTTTTTTACTAACAGAATTAGAATCATTAAAAAGAAGAAGATGAATTTATTCTTCTTCTTAAATTTTCTTTACTAACAGAATTAGGATTATTAATTATATTCTTTTTATTAATTGGATCTTTCTGTTCGTAAATAAAATGCAACAAAGGTTTTTAATTGTTGTTTGTTTAGATATGTTAAGTTTGGTGATTGCTCATGATAAGTTGATGGTAAATCGAAATATGATGGGAGTTTCCCTAAGATTGTCATAATGTTCAGTTAATTTGAAGTGTATAGAAAACGCTTGGATAATTTTGTTTGAAGACGATTTGTTTACTAATTTCAATTGCTGGTTTTAATGGTAAGTGATTTAAGTAGTTTTAGAGAGGTTGGCAGCAGGCTTACTATGCTCCACCTACAAGGTCTATTGATCTGTGAAGGTGGTAAGCCTCAATAGTATAGGTTTAATACTGATGTGGCTGGCGAATAAAGATGTTATCACAAAAGTCGTTATTGTATATTTCAATAGGAAATATTATTCCATGTTTTCTGCAAAACTTAAAACATAGTGTGAGTATATATAAAATTAATGCTTATTATTAGAATGGCGATCTCAACACAAATTTTTTTCTAATATACGATAAATAACGTTTACTCATTTACCTGTATTTTTATATTTTCATTATTAAATCCTCAATTTGATTCCCTCATAAATTGAAATTATTAAATTATTTTCAGTGTTTCTCAAAAGTTTTTTTTTTTTCATGAGTATTTTTTATAACGAAACACATTACAGTATTTAATAACATCAAACTATAACAAACAATTTATAATTACTGTATCTTTATTTTTAAAAATAGTTTTCTATCGAAGAGAACAATAGCTGGAATAGAATTAATGGTTTTTAAATTATCTCGGGAATGTTTATTTCATTGAAAATATAGAGAAGGTCAGTAAAGTTTACTTTGACAAGGAAACAAATATTTGATCACAAACAAGCAAACATGTCAGAGTGTTGCAGGCTACCTCTCTACCCGTTATATTCTTTTTACCCGCATATGAATCAAATACTATAATTCCTATGCCTAGAAAAAAATTAAAAGCTTAAAAAAGAAATATTGAACTATCATGTGGTTATGTTTGTCATTTCAAACAAAAAACAACAAATAAGAATGTTCTTGGCAGAAATATACAACTTACATATTAAACATTATTTAAATTTCATTATCAAATGTTTATTAAGGTTTTATCCATTAGAAAAACCCCTATTGTGTAATTTATTTATTTAATTTGCTGTGAACTTAATTTATGCTTGTAAAATTGTACAATGCAGTAATTAGTTTTCAGATCGTCAATCAAATATCTTAAATAGAGTTTTACGCCATAGGACCATAAAGTCGGCTAATATATAAAAGAATTTAAGTAGTAAACTATCCCTGACAAGTAGCACAATAAGTGCTAGATATTAAGTTATCTTGTTGCTTTGCTGTTACATTGTTATTACTTGTTATCAAGGCCACCATCTTTACTTATAGTTTTCTGTAAAATTGTTTGAGACTGATAAAACCAAATAAAGAAACAAAGTCAAAAGCATATTTTTGACTAAATAACTTTCACAAAAAAGAAGTAGAATAGTGCGTTTTGTGATTAAAAAACCCGTAAAATTCCATTGTTTACATTAAATAAATAATACTCCCAAACAAATATTAAAAATTTTATTTATTGTTTTGTCTAACAGTGTGTATGTCCAAAATAACATTAGTTTCCCTGCGAAATTGTGTTTCCTGTTCTTGAACAATTTTGTGACCTAGAATTCTTCTCGATCATCAGCCAGCCAGTACAGTGACGTCACGCATCACACCCAAAGGCCACCAATGTCACTCATGCTGGAGAGATCGGTGATAGTTAGGCAGACCCCATCAACATAGTCTTTCCAATAACTGTATAAAGGTATAAAAGTATTTTTATCATTGTGCACGAAATCAGCCTGTTTTTTGTTCTCTCAACTGTACCAAAACCGATTCTTTTTGGTCCTAGGACTGAAAAATCATCTGGAGATTTTTTTAGGTCCTAGTACTGAAAAGTCAGCTGTTTGCTATGTATATTATTAATGTTGAGAAACAGAATTTTGAAATTCAAACGTTATAAAGAGCATTGTTTGTAAATAACATAAATGTAAACACTGCATATTACTAACTTTGTAAATATAACCTCGAAATACAGATTTATAGTTAATACATTTTTAATGATCAAAAGTCTAATTTCGCATTATGATAAAAAACGTTGTTCATCACTCGGAGCAAAAGTGTCTTTTTGATGCTTAATCGTTTTTAAAAACTCGGCTGCGCCTCGTTTTTAAAACACGATTGTGCACCAAAAAGACCCACTTTTGCTCCTAGTGATGAAAACTACTATTAATTCATTGTTAATATTATTTTGTTATTATGTATGTATTCGTTTAAATACTTCTTTAGCCACCCAAATGCCAACAACGTGCATTTGCTAGAGAGATCAGTAATAGTTCAGCAGCCCCCGTCAATGGCTTTAAGTCTTCCATCAAACAGTCTTTTCAATAACTGTATAAAGGTATAAAGTATTTAATTCGTTGTTAATGTTATTACGTACTTACATTCTTTTTACCACTACTTTAGATTGTAAAAACGTTTTTATTAGTTCATAACTGGTTCAAAACCAGTATAAAAAATTATAGAAAGTTTTTTATATCACATATAATAAAATGGTATGTTTATTCAATAGACTCAGCATATTAGCGTACTTTATATTTAAGATTTTCTTTCTTCATTGAAAGAGTATTGTCTATATTTCTATTTTGTTTTAAGACTGGTTAAAAAATGCCGATCATTTGAACTAAACAAATATTTTTTTAAGTATCGGGCAAATGCAGTAGTATCGGAATACAGTAGAGAGGAAAACTTTTCAACCCTATCAGATTAAAACTTAATAATAATAGTTTTCTGCACTAGGAGCAAAAGTGGCTCTTTTTAATGCGCAATCGTGTTTTAAAAACGAGGCAGAGCCGAGTTTTAAAAAACAATTAGGCACTAAAAAGACACTTTCCTCCAAGTAATGAACAACGTTTTTTATCATAATGCACACTTACACTTTTGACCGTTAAAATGATAACAATAAAGTGGCATTTTTAAGGTTATATTTACACAGTAAGTAATATCCAGTGTTTACATTTCTGTTATGTACAAACAATGCTTTAGTATAAGGTTTGAATTTCAATATTCTGCACAGGGAATTAATAAATAACACTTAGCAAACAGCTGGCTTTTCAGTCCTAGGACTAAAAAATATTCCATCTGATTTTTCAGTCCTAGGACAAAAATAAACGCTTTTGGTACGATTGAGAGAACAAAAAAGGCTGCTTTCATGCATAATGATAAAAAAATATATTTAAGCTAAAATGTGAATTTTCTTTTACCTATAATCTATTAAGATACAATATTTATTAGGCATAAAATACGATAAGAGAATGAGAATAAAGATCAGGGACATGAAAACAAAATAGAAATACCAGGAGTATGGATTGCATCTTGGTTTTCAAAGGAAAAACCATTTCACTCTTCACTTGACTTCTGAGATCTCACTGAAAGAGCTGATATGGATTAAAAGTGTCATTCATGTAATCCTTGAATGCCAGACAAAATATACATTTGTTTTTACACCTATTATATTATTATTCATTTCATTAAACTAGTTAGAATAAAATGTTATTACAATGACTCTTTAAGTTAATCAATATTTTAAACTAAATTTAAATTCGAGTTCTGTTTTTATTCATAGTCAATTTTTCATTTGATGCATATTGTGCCACACTATCTTCATTATAGCTTCAATTTTATTCGTTGTTACATGATTTTAAATAACGTGAGGATAAAACGGCCCAAGAATAGCTGAAATAGTTTACAACCAACCAATTATGACAAGCTGTTTTGAATTTATAGTTTATCGCTATTAAATTAACAAACTATACCATGTAAAAGTACTTATAAAACCAAAGAACAAAACAAATAGTCAATTACTAGGGGACCTGTGCTGATCACCAGCTTTTACGCTTTGCAGTATATTAGATAATTTTATTTTTAATAGTTTATAACATAACCCAAATTCAATATCAGTAATAGAATTGTAAACATATGAAATAGTATACGTTTGCCATACATTGCTATACATAGTCTTCCTTCCAAACAGTTGGTTGACCATCTTCGAGGTTCAATTTCTCACCTTTAAGTAATCAAACTCTTTTCCGCGTTATGAAAAGAAAACTATAACTGTGACTAAGACCGATTCATAGATCTATAAAGCCTACTCCTACTCGGTCGATCTGTCCCTGAGCTTTACTGATTGTTATGTAAAAAGCAGACTACATATATTGGTGCCACTAATATTGGGTCTTAAAATAAATGCAGTACGATTTCTGGGAATTTGCTCTTTAGTATATTAGACTTTAACATTTTGCTTTGAGAATCAAGCAATTTAATCTTTAACAGTTTAGTCTCAAATTTCTTTGAACATCAACCCTTTTCATTCAAGCACCTACAGAACTCACTTCGCTTTTTAGAAACAACCAAACTAAAGCTGAACTCCATTATCAGATGAAGAATAATTTTCTTTTATGCTCTAAATTAATTTTGAAAATTAATTGAATTATAAAAACTTATCTGTTTTTATTTGTAAAAACCTTTCTGTATGGTATACAGATAAAAATTTTATGAGCAACTGAGTTTTAGAAACAAATACTTTAGCATTTGGCTTGCTTTGCGATCTGTGGCATAAAAAGTTTAGTCAAAATATCATAAGAAATTGGAAAAATTTGACATTTTATTGATCAATACTAAGTCGAGAAATATATTTGGGGAAGGAAGTGGCAGTCCAAGAAGTCGGAACATGCGTTTAGCAATTTAGCAATATAGAACGTTAGAGCAGTTTAGTTGATGTAAAATGACATTTTATGCTTGCGGATAGTCACATTTTCCTTCAGAAACTTATAGTGTATTGCCTAGTGTAACTTATATTTATAGACCATGGGCCGACAATATGAAACCCTCCCCCCCCCCCCCCGTGGGAATTTATGACTTATACTTATTTTTGTTGGTATTGCCTACTAGATTAAGAATTCGGTTGTTTGCCTTTTTTAAATTACAGCATATTCCAGAAAACCAAGAAAAGACGGCCTACGAGGAGTCAGACAAAATTTTTAATCAGCAGCATAGGTCGAGTTTGGTATCAAATTAAAGGTCTCACATAGCAGAGTACAATGCCGCAAACTAGACTTCAAAAGGATGATCGAAACGGAAATGGCAGGCAAACAAAGTTTCCATTAAAATATATGGGTAAAACTTTAAAATGCAATAACTTTCTTTATACCCAACCTTTTAACGTCGGGTTTGCGGCATTGTACTCTACTAATTGGGACCTTTAATTTGATACCATACATGACCTATGCTGCTATTTAAGAATTTTGTCTGACTCCTCATGGACCATCCCCCTTAAGGGGTGAAAAAGTGTTAATGCCTTAAACGAGTAGACATTTATGGCCATTATTGATATACCAAGTCTTGTAACTTTATCTATATTGGTAAAAAATATATTTCACCGTTCCGGGACTTTTCAACCACACTGTATATAAAACTAGTTATTTCACTTTTTCACCATAAATCTAAAAAAAATTCATAATTATTTGGAAATATTTAAGTAGAGAGCTTTATAACGACCCATTAATTAATAAAATTGGCCAATAAAACTGTTAGTATTTTCGGTCAAAAGATTTTTGAAACTGAATCATTTTAATGATGATAGTAGATTTTATATTTTTCATGGTTTTTTCGTATTTTTCGGGATATGCTGTAATTTTTAAGTGGCAAACACCTAAAACCATAAAGTACATGTCAATACAAACACAAAAATGTATATGTCGAAAATTCCCACGGGGGGGGGAGCATATGTTCACATCAGCCTTTGCTCTATTATTCTTTTACATTGTGAACAATATAACGTAATTGATGAAACTTCGTAATGGCTATCTGCACTCCCATGTAGAGTGAAAAGTAAATTAATCACTTATTTACTTTTTAAGACACTAATATTCATAAAGAACAGTAATCTTCTCCTACGGTTGAAATCACTTCAAAATTGTTGACATTCAAAGAATCACTTTAAAAAATAAAATAATGTTCCTAGATAGTTTAGTTTTTGTTATTAATTTAGAATCCTTTATTAAATTAGGGACCGAATTAAGTCGTCTTCACATTTTCTTCTTTTCGTTTTTCTCTTAGCGCCATTTTTTCTTCCTACCAAGAACCATAATTCAACTTACCAATCTGAATATAAACCTAAACTAAAATAATAGATAAAGTTAACTTAAATTACAAAAACAATTATTGAAACATTAACATAATCGTCATAGATCATGGGCCAGAAAATAACAGACATATGCTAGTATACAAAAAAAACTGCAAAATAAATAAACACTATGTCAACTAGTAATTACAGGAGCAAAACCCTTTTGCTAGTGGGTTCGATCACTAGAGAAAGTATCGTTAGGATTTTCAGATAACAGATACCGTCATAAAGTTGTCTGAGGAATAAATTTCTTACGCGGTATACTTCAGTCTTTATTTTATATGTTGAGGTCGAAAATTAAATATGGCCTTTTCATTGTTTTTTATAGTAATTACACTCTAAGTTTTAATCGTATAGTGCCTCTTTTTCATGTTATTATTGTTTTATATTAAAGAAGCAAATATTTCATTGCAAATCAAAAAAGGCAGAATACTGTTCAAATTTAAAGCCACAACATAACGCAAATCAATTTTTATTTTTATAAATAAAAATGTTCTATTCAATGAATTAATTAAGTAACATGAAATGTCTTACAACAAACACACCCAAACAAAACTAAAATCAAATTCATGTAAAAATTTTGATTTAACTGTAACAATAACAAATAAATGTAACCCACAACAAATGTATAATCATTAAAATTTAAAGTTATAATCAAAATCAGTATTGTCTACTTTAAAATAATCACTTCAAAAGTTAAATTGCACAATTATAATTTAACTATGTACCAACTGATTATCGTCCTTAATGGTAGCCACTAAGCTATATAAGTTGTCTCCTTTTATTAAAGGGAATATTTATTTCACATTTGATATGTGAAATTTACACCTTTAAACAACATAAGATAACGTTTTTGTTGTAGAAAGAAAAAATATAAATTCAAAGTGATAGATGAAAAATATTTTATTAAAAACACGATGAGGATTCAACAAGAATCGTAGAGCATCAACAAACCAATGGTTTAGTGGAAGGAAGGATTAAATAAGTTAAAAGCACTCTTCTACCACTTTGAGATTTGTACAATAAAACAAGTATTTCTCGAAATAGTTTCAAATGTCATAATTCTATATTTGTAGTGGACAACTTTACAATTGTATTAAAAACGGCAATTTTTCTTATTTTCTATCATACACAGTAGCCTACCTCAACAACTCAGTACCTCAATGATACAAAATTAAATCCTTTCGAATGTTTAATAAAATAAATACGTCACCGTCGGGACGGCGGTTGTGTGTAATCAAACATTCATACACGTTATGCTGATCGTCCGCGGCTGACAAACATGTTGGTTGTCAACGTCACTATGACGTCACCACAGGGACGGTGGCTCGTGTGTAATCAAACATTCATACACGTTATGCTAATCGTCCGTGGCTGACAAACATGTTGGTTGTCAACGTCACTATGACGTCACCACAGGGACGGTGGCTCGTGTGTAATCAAACATTCATACACGTTATGCTAATCGTCCGTGGCTGACAAACATGTTGGTTGTCAACGTCACTATGACGTCACCACAGGGACGGTGGCTCGTGTGTAATCAAACATTCATACACGTTATGCTAATCGTCCGTGGCTGACAAACATGTTGGTTGTTTTCATCGTCACTATGACGTCACCACAGGGACGGTGGCTCGTGTGTAATCAAACATTCATACACGTTATGCTAATCGTCCGTGGCTGATTGTTGTTGTCAACGTCACTTTGACGTCACCACACAGGGACGGTGGCTGTGTGTAATCAAACATGCATAACGTTTATGCTAATCGTCCGTGGCTGACAAAACCTGTGGTTAGTCAAACGTCACTATGACGTTCACCACAGGGACACGGTGGCTCGTGTGTAATCAAACATTCATTCACGTTATGCTAATCGTCCGTGGCTGACAAAACATGTTGGTTGTTTTCATCGTCACTATGACGTCACCACAGGACGGTGGCTCGTGTGTAATCAAAACATTCATACACGTTATGCTATCGTCCGTGGCTGACAAACTTGTTGGTTGTTCAACGTCACTATGACGTCACCACAGGGACGGTGGCTCGTGTGTATCAAACATTCATACACGTTATGCTAATCGTCCGTGCTGACAAACATGTTGGTTGTCAACGTCACTATGACGTCACCACAGGGACGGTGGCTCGTGTGTAATCAAACATTCATACACGTTATGCTAATCGTCCGTGGCTGACAAACATGTTGGTTGTTTTCATCGTCACTATGACGTCACCCACAGGGGACGGTGGCTCGTGTGTAATCAAACATTCATACACGTTATGCTAATCGTCCGTGGCTGACAAACATGTTGGTTGTTTCATCGTCACTATGACGTCACCACAGGGACGGTGGCTCGTGTGTAATCAAACATTCATACACGTTATGCTAATCGTCCGTGGCTGACAAACATGTTGGTTGTCAACGTCACTATGACGTCACCACAGGGACGGTGGCTCGTGTGTAATCAAACATTCATACACGTTATGCTAATCGTCCGTGGCTGACAAACATGTTGGTTGTCAACGTCACTATGACGTCACCACAGGGACGGTGGCTCGTGTGTATCAAACATTCATACACGTTATGCTAATCGTCCGTGGCTGACAAACATGTTGGTTGTCAACGTCACTATGACGTCACCACAGGGACGGTGGCTCGTGTGTAATCAAACATTCATACACGTTATGCTAATCGTCCGTGGCTGACAAACATGTTGGTTGTCAACGTCACTATGACGTCACCACAGGGACGGTGGCTCGTGTGTAATCAAAACATTCATACACGTTATGCTAATCGTCCGTGGCTGACAAACATGTTGGTTGTCAACGTCACTATGACGTCACCACAGGGACGGTGGCTCGTGTGTAATCAAACATTCATACACGTTATGCTAATCGTCCGTGGCTGACAAACATGTTGGTTGTCAACGTCACTATGACGTCACCACAGGGACGGTGGCTCGTGTGTAATCAAACATTCATACACGTTATGCTAATCGTCTGTGGCTGACAAACATGTTGGTTGTCAACGTCACTATGACGTCACCACAGGGACGGTGGCTCGTGTGTAATCAAACATTCATACACGTTATGCTAATCGTCCGTGGCTGACAAACATGTTGGTGTCAACGTCACTATGACGTCACCACAGGGACGGTGGCTCGTGTGTAATCAAACATTCATACACGTTATGCTAATCGTCCGTGGCTGACAAACATGTTGGTTGTCAACGTCACTATGACGTCACCACAGGGACGGTGGCTCGTGTGTAGATCAAACATTCATACACGTTATGCTAATCGTCTGTGGCTGACAAACATGTTGGTTGTCAACGTCACTATGACGTCACCGCAGGACGGCTGTTCGTGTGTAATCAAACATTCATACACGTTATGCTAATCGTCCGCGGCTGACAAACATGTTGGTTGTCAACGTCACTATGACGTCACCACAGGGACGGTGGCTCGTGTGTAATCAAACATTCATACACGTTATGCTATTCGTCTGTGGCTGACAAACATGTTGGTTGTCAACGTCACTATGACGTCACCACAGGGACGGTGGCTCGTGTGTAATCAAACATTCATACACGTTATGCTAATCGTCCGTGGCTGACAAACATGTTGGTTGTTTTCATCGTCACTATGACGTCACCACAGGGACGGTGGCTCGTGTGTAATCAATCATTCATACACGTTATGCTAATCGTCCGTGGCTGACAAACATGTTGGTTGTCAACGTCACTATGACGTCACCACAGGGACGGTGGCTCGTGTGTAATCAAACATTCATACACGTTATGCTAATCGTCCGTGGCTGACAAACATGTTGGTTGTCAACGTCACTATGACGTCACCACAGGGACGGTGGCTCGTGTGTAATCAAACATTCATACACGTTATGCTAATCGTCCGTGGCTGACAAACATGTTGGTTGTTTTCATCGTCACTATGACGTCACCACAGGGACGGTGGCTCGTGTGTAATCAAACATTCATACACGTTATGCTAATCGTCCGTGGCTGACAAACATGTTGGTTGTTTTCATCGTCACTATGACGTCACCACAGGGACGGTGCTCGTGTGTAATCAAACATTCATACACGTTATGCTAATCGTCCGTGGCTGACAAACATGTGGTTGTCACGTCACTATGACGTCACCACAGGGACGGTGGCTCGTGTGTAATCAAACATTCATACACGTTATGCTAATCGTCCGTGGCTGACAAACATGTTGGTTGTCAACGTCACTATGACGTCACCACAGGGACGGTGGCTCGTGTGTAATCAAACATTCATACACGTTATGCTAATCGTCCGCGGCTGACAAACATGTTGGTTGTTTTCATCGTCACTATGACGTCACCACAGGGACGGTGGCTCGTGTGTAATCAAACATTCATACACGTTATGCTAATCGTCCGTGGCTGACAAACATGTTGGTTGTCAACGTCACTATGACGTCACCACAGGGACGGTGGCTCGTTTGTAATCAAACATTCATACACGTTATGCTAATCGTCTGTGGCTGACAAACATGTTGGTTGTCAACGTCTGCTTAATTATCTTTGCTTATATAATCAAAGATAAATAAGCAGCAGATACAAAAGTTATCATAATCCTTACACTTTTTACTCTTAAGTAATAGGTAAAAATGTTGCATACAAAACTTGATGACAATTTAATTAGCTTTAAAATTATGTATATTGTCAAACTATTCTTTAATTATGTGGCTTCATATATACCATTGAAACAACGGCGGATACCGCGCCACCAGGCCTTACGAAAATCTGCACGAATCGGACTAGACCGGAGACTGTAATGTGTTGAGCATATATAAAAGATTGACTTAATTTGACTCTTGAATGTTGTTTTAGACACTTTAAGAATTACGAAAATGGATGCCATCAACCTCGGTGGTTGTCCTTGTCCGACTGTGAAGGGGAAAAGTTGAAATTCGGTGTCTGGGAATCAATCTGTAAATATAATAGTAATAATGAATCTTTATTTTCTCATAATATCATTACATAGTGCAGATCAAACACAATTAGCTGAATAACCTTTGCAAACATACATTTATATATTCATATACCACACACATACACAAACATACATATACTCATATATACATATATACTTATACACATATACACACATAAACATAGATATAAATCCAGGCTGACATTCACTATAATAATATATATTCAGAAGATTGTGTTTGTTATTGCTTTGTAAGTTAATTCCTCCAAGGCAAAGGTCTGAGTGGAAGAAAACATTGTTTGAAAAATTGTTTATAAAAAGAACAAGAAAAGAGAAAAACTAAGAAAAAGAACTCATTAGCTCTACTAGCCATGTATTGGTCTATTTTAAATACCGACAGTTCCCGATCTATTCAAACATATAACTATATCATGTAAATAATCTAAGTAAACCATAAACATAAAATGTAATCGTAGTACAGTGTGGTTTATTATATGACTGGAAAGAAAACTAATATTCCTAAAAGCAAACTTATTCACTAATGTAAAAAATAATCCCTTGGTTAATAATGTTACATAAAATGTCTGTGTTAAGACCATCATTGACTATGACAATAAAAAAAATATTACAAATAAACAAAAAAAAAATTATTATTTATAATGGGAGTTAAATATAATATAGCACGTTGTTAACCACTTTTAAACGAAGTTGATGATTGCAAAGAAAGAGATTGAAACAATTGTTAGTGATGAATGTATATTTAATAAGGAGATTTATTTTTCAAGTTTTATTGTATTAACTGTAATTTTAGTGACATTTTAATAAACGGATTCCTTACATTCAATTCTTGAAGGCAAAATGCAAAATATTTAGGGAACAATTTACTTAGTCCTAAATTAAAATTCCTTAGTTTGCCTTAACCTCAAATTACATCATAAGATTAATGTTTATATGAAAGAGATTATAGGTTTTTAGTTATTTTAAAAACGTAAAATAATGAATTATAATTAGTAAAATATGTTAAAAATCAAGTTTTCTGTCTCTATGTATTAAAGACTTACATTAGGTAAAAGGCTCAAACATTGGAATTGTAAAAATTTTCTACTTATGAAAATCGCATTTAAAATTAGCATTATTTATTTATTTATTTATTAAATTTTTACAATGCTACAATATAATCATAGCATTAAAACAAGGCAACATAAATTTAACAGAGATAAAACATACTAGTGTTCTTTTTCTTATAAACATAGTCCATCAATGCAGTTCCTGAAGCAAAATAACATAAATTAAATTAAAAAATATGTAACAAAATATAAATGTTTCAATCAATAATAAGTCATAATAGCAAAAGTATCGTCAAATATAAAAAGTTACAACTTGAATGTTTAATTGTAATCCATAATTTTAAATGCTTAATTTCGTAAAAGTAAAGAAGTATAGTTCCTGCAAATCAACCAACTCCAAAAGAGATTATAGAAACGACCATAGAGTTGGGACATTGGGGGCAAATGTGGCGACGTTCCCCGATTTTGATAGGACATAAACCGCTTGGCGGCTGGTTCTAGTGTTTACTGTTCACATTCCTTCAACTTTTCTCCCGTTCCCTTTTTACCGTATTTTAAAATTATTTATATTATTATACAAACAATAACTAATTGTTACCAACTAAAATATATCTTATCCATTTGTTCACCTTGAAATATTTGTAGGTCTACATTTTAAAACATTTATTTTAGTATTCAACGTTCTTACATGTTTTTCCTAAAAGTTAAAGGTCGTTAGGAATAAGAAAGCTTTATTTATAAAACAATGTTTATATTTTTTTACATTTGAACATTAAAGGAATGTAAAATAGCGTTTGACATATCTACACCTTTTTTTAAATATTTGTCACACATGCACATGTGCAAATAATAAAAACTATAAAACCACTCAATGGCAATAACATGAACGAAAACCTAACTTGTAAAATTTCAATATTTAAAAGAATTTTAAGAAAATTTTTTAAATATAATTTTATATCCGTAAGCTTTCAAAATTCTATATACGGTATCTCGTATTTTGAATTTTATTTCCTCATAAACTTTTCTCAAGGGATAGTATATTGAAAAGAGTTTGTTTGCTCTTATGTTGAAATAAAGAAACCGAAAGTAGAGTTTGCGGAGCGGAAGGAAGATACTCATAACTTTGAAATACTTTATTTGGAAACAACAGCTACACTAAAACATTGCTCTCTGTTTTTTTTTTTCAAAGTTTCTTTGCCGATCTTAGAGAGTATTTATTGTTCAATGTGTGTTATATTAAAGTACGAAAATATTCGTTAGTTTTGAATACTTGCCTTATCAACTTACCTTACTAACCAAACTTTAAATCTGAACATCACTTCACTAAACCTGTCATCTTTTGGACTTTCATTTTCGCCATCAGAAGTGAGACTGAATCTAGGAACTTAGTCGACTCGGTGGGTAAATGAACTGATGTTCATTTGATTTTCAATCTGTAATACAATAATTGACAAATTTATTAATCAAGACAGCAATTCTATAGGTTTGATCCTTCACCACGCAGTAATACCTTAAGTGTACTATCAATATATATATATATATATATATATATATATATATGTATATATATATATATATATATATATATATATATATATATATATATATATATATATATTATGTTGTAAGACGAAAACAGAAAGAAAAAAGCTGTGGTACCTTATAAAACTCAAAACTTTGTGTGACAAAAGTTTTGGTAGCACCCTCTAGATCAAAGAATCTAAAATGAATAAAGACAAGGTAGGGGTCAAGTCATGCAATGCCCTCTATACACCAGATGTTATTTTGCACCTATGACATCATCATTATCATAACCAGTATTAGTAAATACGTCATAGGTGCAAAAGAACGCCTGGTGCATAGAGGGTGTTGCATGTCTTGACCCCTACCTTCTCTTTATTTTATGTTAGATTCCTCGCTCTAGATGTTATATTTGACATTCGTTCGTCAAATTACCAACTTTAAACCGCTGTAATTCACGTCATTAACATTAAACACCACCCGAAAAAAATAATTCTACCTTTTACATTATCCTTACATACCAAGAGTTTAGTTATTCGTATTTCTAGTTTTACGTTTGAATCTCAAAGAACTGTCGTAATTACCACAGTCATATCTTCAGCTTATTACAAAAGCTGTAAAGTGTCACGAATATAGCAATGGTAGCGACAGCTGCGTCTGAAACTCATCAACTTGAAAATTACCGGCTAAATGAAGTCATTAGCAGGTTCCTTTGAGCTCTTTATGTCGCAGAATTGGGCGATTTACATTTGAGTCTGGTAGCTCAACTGCAGTTTGGGATGGGGTAACACTAAATGCTGTTTGTGTTTTGTAGAGCTATAACATGCAAAACTTTCTTTTTGTAAATGACTTTAAAAAATGTTTAGACTTTTGAAAAATATATGAAGAATATTAGAGTGATTTCTGTACATTGCTTTGAATCTTCAGTGTTTGGTTATTTCTGTGTATTATGCATCGCAGAATCCAAAATCAGCGTTATCCTGATTTTTTTCTCCTCTGCCTCTTTTTCTTTCACTCTGTCTGTGACGCTCACGGGCCCTATTTTTTTCTCTTTTAACGGGAAAACGGCTTTGCACGATGTTCAACAAGTTTTTCCTGTCTTAACTAGAGTGGTGTGATGGCTTATAGAAACTTTAATTGCCTTACCAACCAACTTAGAGCTTTGTCCCATAGTGCGGCAAAGTAGCCAAGTTGTGCTAAAATACCAATATTTAATGTATTTTCACACAAGTGCCTTAATACAATTATATAAAAACTATTATTATTATTAATTTTGAAATTAAGAGTATTTAAACTATTCTAAACGAACATTCACAAAAAAGGCTGCATCTAAAAGGAATATTTAATTCTATCTCTTTAATTATGCCTTTTAATCAGCTGCATTAGACTGTTTATCATGTTCACCACAGATTGCAACACTTACAACTACTGACTCATTCATATCTAACTTTTTGTCAGCCAAAATACAGCAAAGAAAGTCCACTAAAATGTAGATTCATTATACGTTTATTAAATAATTCATACTTATCATTAAAAATAAATTTTGTGTTTTTGGATCTCTAAATAATTTTTATTATTATTGCAAACTAATTTGAGATTCCAATTTAGCTTTTATTCCACATTCTTACAAAAAATAGATGTATCTTATAAAACGAGGTTAATAAATTGCTCAATCTTCATGTAATGCGAAAAATACAAGGCAATGCCAATGTAACAGGACGGCTAAGTAGAGAACCCTTATGGGGAAATGAGAACGCTGCCCACGAAATATAGATAGCACTACAATGACATAATTTTTATTTAAAGATCACGCTAATTGGTTGAATGGAATCAAATGAGTATAACCAATGTGTCTAGGAACAAACCTTCCCATTCTAGATTTGTTGTTCAGAACCACCAAAACTAGAGGCTAGAAAAATTTTGCAGAGGTTCGATATAGTTTTAATTTTTGTAAACAAATATACTCAGTAAAAAAACAGTAATGGCTCAAATATGCCATTTAGAAAGTAGAAAGAGCGCTTGTCGAGGAAAATATAAGAAGCAATCCCAGCATCAGCATTTTGCAGTATTTTCTTTAGTTTATATTACTAATATAGGCTCTTATATTGTTTTCAAATCATTTTCAACACATGCACTAAAAAGTTTCGTAGGCAAATAAATATGTGTAAATATAGGCTATTTTAAATTCTACCCGTAGGCTATAATTGTTTTGCCCAGTATATTTGTACCGTATCTCAGGGGTGGTTCTTTGCCGTAGGCTGGTTCTAAATAAGTGTGATCGAATGTTATGTCACTACGTGTAGTGTTCGCCCGCAGCACTTTCGTGCAGGCAAATGCCGTGTAAGATGCGTGTAAAGTGTTAGGGTCGCAGCGCCAGCGGACAGCCGGGGCAGGCAAGTACCCTTGTTGGTATTGTTAACTACACCTACTGTGAAAGTGTCACTAATTAATTGTAGTGTTCGGCCGCAGCACTTTCGTGCAGGCGAATTGCCGTGTAAATGCGTGTAAAGTGTTAGGGTCGCAGCGCCAGTGGTCAGCCGGGGCAGGCAAGTACTCTTGTTGGTATTGTTTTGTAAATGAGTGTCACTAATTGTAGTGTTCGTTGGCAGCACTTTCGTGCAGGCAAATGCCGTGTAAGATACGTGTAAAGTGTTAGGGTCGCAGCGCCAGCGGACAGCCGGGGCAGGCAAGTACCCTTGTTGGTAAAATGCTTGTGGGTGTGTGTGAGTGTAAATGTTATTAATATTATGCCTACGCTAATAACTTACCGTTACCCAAGGAATTAATATGGAATCAATACAATTTACTGACTTTTATTTTCTTTTAAAATACTTCACAAAACCAACTATTACAATACAATTCTCCCCAATTGAATCGCAGAGCAAATGGTCATAGACCCGCAGCGATTCCCGCTCGGCCAGCGGCCGGAGAGTGAAGTGTTCAGTCTCGGTGACGGCGCTGCATTTATACCGGTGTAGCTCACCCGCAGCCGATCTCCATTGTTGTCCAAATCAGCTGACCGCTGTTGCTGCTCACCGCCGCCAGGCTGCAGTGTGTGTCGCCCAGCTGACTAGCAGTTAGTTGTCAGTTCCTTAACCTGTGAACTTAATTATACTATTTTACAATAAAGCATTTTATATATTGTGTTCTTACTTATTTCCAACATATTGAAATGTATTATTTTGTTTCTGTAATCAATAAAATTACTAACTAAACTGGCAATTATTGTTATGTCTTTGTCTATTGTGTAGATTGATAACCTAACCTATACGCCCACCCGTAAGTACGTTTGTTTACAACATAAATTGTACATAAAACACATTTAATGAGCTGAAATATGATTACAACTATTAATGCAATGCTAAACAACCATTTAAAACAATGTTGTCTAGTTTATGCCTAGCTTAATCTTCCAATGAATGTCTTATTTACAAAATATGCACAACTATCATCTAGGCTATTTAGACAAATCCAGGCCTAAGCCTATTTGTAACATCACAACACATATACTTTTCATACCTTTTATAAATAAAAACACTTTTTTAAACTTATATACTTTAGATAAATACATTTCATAATAAGTAGTATCTAATAAAATTGTATTAGTAATGTATTTCGCAAATATTTACAACATTTGAGGATATCCGTATAATTTAATTTACTGGCACAAAGATAGCATTTAAAAAAATGCAAAAATACTTTTAAATTATCTGTGTTATCGAGCATTAATGCAGATATCATATAATTGGACAATTCGTTCATAGTGGAAATATAACATAAATAAATAAAATTTATATTTAAATTATAAATAAGTTTGTTATATCCATTCTTAAAGTCAAATAATGTAAAATATCATAACCGTAACTGATGCCAGTGTTTGTGTCGTCACCCACCTCCCACCATAAAGATAATCTTCACAGAAGCTGTTCAAATCCTCTGATCAAAATCATGTTTTTCGTCACAATCTCCATTTCATTCTGCACGAATAGTCAACCGCTTTAGTGTCTCATTCACTGAGTCTTAGTCACTAAGTCTAGTGAGAAACATTTTAATCTAAGTAAAATAAATGTTTTATAAAAAAATGCAATTACTTGTTCACCTTTTATTAAATACAGGGTGTCTATAAAAAACATTTACAACTTTACCATCCTTCCATCCTCTTTTCATGTAAAATACAAGTTTTCTAAAAACAAAACATGAAAGAGTAGCTCAAAAAGTTTTAACCAGTTTTATCAGCTGATTGGTTTGTATTGTTGCTTGGTAAACAGTAACAAATAATTTGTGAGTCCCATAAGAATTTCAATGGATGTTCGTATTAAAGCGCAGTGTGGAGTGGTTTATTGAAACCAAGCCCTAATTATTGGTCTTGAATGAGGATTCCTATTGTATCTAGTCCGACATCTCCGTTGAACAACAACGTCAGACTTGGTTTCAATAAACCACTCCACACATTGCGCTTTAATACGAACATCCATTGCGATTCTTATGGGACTCACAAATTATTTGTTATTGTTTACCAAGCAACGATATAAATCAATCAGCTGATAAAACTGTTACTGAATAAAACTTTTTGAGCCACCCTTTCATGTGGTGTTTTTAGAAAACTTGTATGTTACTTTTAAAGAGAATGGGAGGATGGTAAAATTGTAAAGGTTTTTATAGACGCCCTGTACTTAAAAGTCCTTTACCATCCAATTCTGTTTTTAAAAAATATGAAAATACTAACTAATTTACACCCTCCAGGTGTCATGAAGTATGTAACCGAATATGCTAACAAAACTACATAAAAATATAGATTTACTCTATAGGTCTAGCTTGTACTAAGAATCAAATATTAATTTAATTAAAATTAAGATTAAGACAATTTATTCCATTAGCAGACCTAAACTTTTTACGTTTAAGCTATTTAATGAACCTCTTTTTATGAATGATAAAATTATTCTTAATTAATATTGTATATAATATATATAAATATTATATTATCATATAATAGATTATCTTAATTTGCCTTATAAATACCTTAAAAAAACTAAGAAAAGCAATTTGTAAGCAAGTCTTACATTGGATATAGGACATCCTTCTAAAACATATTGTTTAACGTTTAACGTTTATGATTAAAAATGTAAAAATCACACTGTAATAGTATACCCGTAGTTCATAGGTATAATCAAAAAGTATCCTTGGATAAATATTACAATTGGCTAATTAAAAACCCAATTTACTCTCATGAAGAGTTTTTTTTTTTTTTTTTTTTTTTTTTTTTTTAAGTTGGCTCCTATTTATATTTTTATTTTGAAGATTTTTTTGTGGTGTAATTTTGTTTTCCTGATATTCACTACAGTATAACTAGTGTACATAGTCAATGGTATAACTTATAATTGAGCAGTAAAATGTATATGTATAAATATGTATATGTATGACCTAGCCGGAAGGCCCATATCTAGACTTCGTCAATGATCTTTGTATTTTTTCGACAGTAAATAAATTTGAATTTGAATTTAAATTAAAAACTCAATGTGGTCCTATCGAAAGAATTTACCGTATGTAATAAGATAGACCGGAAACATAATAATAAATTGTGCCATTATTGTAACTCATTTATTCACATGAAAATTATTTGATGTGATTGAAGCTTTCTAAAACTGGGAATGAAGTCTGCTTTCATCGTGCATGCCACAGGATTAAAGTTCCCAGAGGGATCAAAACTTCTTTCACCAAGGAATGTTGTTGGCTTCCGGGAGTTGACAAACTCTGAATATTTTGTGTAAAAATATACTCTACTACATTTTAGGTTTTTAATGATTTATACTCTCTTCAAGTACGTTAATCAGAGGTTAGTAAAATAACTGTAATTATTAAAGTTTAAAAGGCCAATTTTAAGTATAGACACCTAATTTTAAGTAATGTTTTTTTCTATAGTGCGAGTTCATTATAATTAGACTGAGTAGTTGTTAGTTAAAATTGTTAATGGTTATGATTTATAATTATTTTGTGTATAAACGATGTCTATAAGCAAAACTCTGTTTTTGACTCATTAACTAAAGTATCTTAATGTATTGTGTTATCATAAGCCACGTTGATGATGTAACTATTATGAACTGTAAAACTTATTATCTGTTACATTTATGTTCATTTTCGCACGTTGATTTACATGAAGTTTTATTACAGTGTTTTCTGTGATATTTAAGTATAAATATATCTTTAAAATATTGACAAAACAGACCCGATTTCTTAACAGGCATAGGCCTACATTAGTAATAACATATTTTTTGCCACCTAATTAGAAAATGTTTATTTCAATTAATAAAATACAACATATGAAAATAATTTTAAGAGAGATATTTGATTAAGAAAAAGTAAATATACCAAAAATTTCAAGAAATTTTTTATTAGTAAAAGTGTCTTCTGTTAAAATGAAATGTCACTAAATATGGAAATTGGAAAAGTTTTAAGTGAAATCGGGATCGGTTTTATAACCACGTATACGACAGAAATTGAAACTCCCCCCACAGTGCAAACTCTACGTTTAACTTACTTTTATGTGAAAATAAAATATTAGGTAGTAAACCCTTGTGCTTTGGTATAAACATTTTTAGACATAAAAACGACGTATAAAATTAACAGTTTGATGTACGACGTACAATTCAGCATTTTTATAAATTATTCAAACAATAAAGTCATTAATTCTGTCAATGATTGCAAAATCAAAAATTGTTTTGATTTAACTAAATTATCTTTAGTATTTTTTAATTTTTTAATACATGTAGTCTGTAAATTTTGATTTCAATAGTGGTGTAAGTGATTACTCATTTAATGGTTAACAATATGAAAATTAAATTAAATTAAAATAAAGTAAAAAGAAACAGAGTAATGATTATCTAGGAGTTATAAATAGTCTTAGTTTTTCAAATACTACAACTTAATTTACAAATAGATGTTTAAACTTCAGTTAAGGCTTACAAAAAGGTTTTTTACCATAATTCATTATGAAATTTCATTCCACTGCAAGTTTGTGTAATAATGATGCATTTGCAAGATAATTGTAGTTTTTACACTAAAAGAGAAAAAAATAATACTCTGATTTAAAGAATTTAAAAAATTAAATTTGCGAAAGTACTATTGTTTGTCAGGTAAATAGCACAATATATCTTTTATTACCTGTTTTGTTACTTAATAATCTGAATAATTAGTATGAATCTTCAATTGAATTTATTTTAAATCCACGATAAATCTTCTCCAATTGTAATTGATGACAGATTAACACTGTTTCATAGTAGTGGCAAAACACCGGTTCTGCCCCAGTTCAAGGTCACTCATTTTTTTTGGGTTGGAAGTGGCAGGTGTGGGGTGGGGGTGACAGTGATGGATGGGTTTGGGAAGTGGGTCAAGGTCATCCGGAGGGGGTTTTTAAAAATTTATTCAATGACAGCCTTCTTGTGATAGTTGCATGAAAGGAGAGCTCCATAGGTGTTTACAGTGCGAGTCGATAGAGTAGAATGAGACATGTGTCCATGGAAGAACGATTATATAAACCCGGTAATATAGTGAATAAGAATAATTGGACAGCGTCATCAATAGGTGTAACAAGATTGAAATGTTGATACTGCAGCATGTCAGTTAAGACAGCGTGCAAAACAGTATCAGTACAGTATGCAGCGTTGCACAGGCTAGGTTTTGCAAAGTACAAGGGGTGAAAACTGTAGTATTTCTTAAGCTTAGCCAGTGTAGTACGCGGTTTAGAAACTGTGGAGTTAGATTGTTTCTGTAAAATATGTTTTGTGAGTAAAAGTTTTAGTTATAAAGAGTGCGAAACCATGATAATGCACGAATGGGAGATGTGTACTCTCCGACAATCGGCGAGTATATGACCGGCGCCCGCGAGTGTGTCTGAATATATAGTGACTAATTAGCATAATAAGTGCAAACATATGTTAGAGTAAAAAAGCGTAAGTAAAAAAAAAAAGTGTTAGACTAGGTGTTAGAGACTTGCGGATAGTTGTTCACTGTTGCCCTATCGCCACTATAATGACGCGCGCGCGGTACCGATGCCCGTTTTATGGGGGTTGTGTGCCCCTCCCAACCCCCCCCCCCTTCTCCAACCCCTCCCCCTGAGAGGATGACATAAAAGAACAGAACTTCGGAGAGCTCAGTTATTTGTCGGGCGGCGCAGGGTTGAAAGGTTGTAGCAGGGGAAAGATATAGGCGAAGAAAAGTATCGGTAGCCGCAGAAGTTAATTAATTATTCAGGTGCAGGATTGCAAGTAATGTTCCGTGCACGAATAAGTAGGAATACAATTGTCAATTGTACAGGTAAATCTTGTACTGTGGCAATAACTATAATATTAGACGGTTGTAAAGTGTATGACCTGCTGGTGTGCAAGAAATATCCCGTGCACGACTAAGTGGGATTACAATTGCCAATTGGACAGGTAATCTTGTATTGTAGCAACAAGTATAATAGTAGACCGTTGTAAGGTGTATCACCTGCAGGTGTGCAGGAAATGTCCCGTGCATAAATATAGAGACTAATTAGCATATTAAGTGCAAACACATTTTAGAGTAACAAGTGTTAGTTATAAAAGCGCCAGAGACTTACGGATAGTATCTCACCCGACCGTATTCGCCACCGAAATGGCGCGCACGCGGCAGCAACCCCTCTTTTTATGCGATCGATGAGTCATGTGCGACGCCCCTCTCCAACCCCCTCCCCGAGAAAACCGCATAAAAGAGCGAGCTTTGGGATAGCGCGGTTATTTGTCAGTCGGCTGCGGCTACGGTCACAAGAGTCAGAGGAAGAGACAGATAGTTTAAGAAAAGTATCGGTAATAGCGGAAGTTAATTAATTAATTATTCAGTTGTAGGATTGGAAGTATCGCTCTGTGGATAATCAAGTGAGGGCACAACTGTGATTGAACAGGTAACTATCGTATTATAGCAATAATTGTAATATTAAACGGTTGTAAAGTGTATAAGCTGCAGGTGTGCAAGTAATGCCCCGTGCACGATCAATTAGGATTACAATAGTGAATTGTACAGGTTAATCTTATGCTGTAGCGATAACTATAATAGTAGACGGTTGTAAAGTGTATAACCTGCAGGTGTGCAGGAAATGTCCCGTGCACGATTAAGCGGGATTATAATTGCTGATTGTAGAGGTATTATACATATTAAGCGTTAAAAATAGTGAGTAAAACAAGTGTAAGTATTAAACGTATGTTACTAGTTGGTAGATACTAACTGATTAGCTCTTACCGCTGTGGTGTCGCCGGCCTATATGGGAGCCGCGCGGCCGCGTCGCGGCTTAAATAGGGGTGCCCACTCACGCGTGACCCCCCCCCCCCCCGCCGACCGGAAGCCGGAAGCCCCCCCCGCCGACGTCACAACGTCTTGGGTGTAGCGTGTAAGAAGTACCGACCAGGCCAAGGATTATGCGCATAAGTAATGCATTTCCAAACAATAGTCTATTGTATGTTAAAAACAAGTTGCGTGTACCGGCGGCCTATTTCCGTTGGAACTATAATTAAGCGTCGGAAGAGGCTGGATAACAATCGACGATAATTATGCTGTCACGCAATGGGGAAAGCTGCGGATGTACTTGTCAGCGGATGTAATTTGATGGTATCTAATGCAAATTGAGAGGTACAAGGCTCCTACTTGTCAGCGGATGTAATTTGATGCTATCTAATGCAAATTGAGAGGTACAAGGTTCCACCTGCGTTTTAGCCGACCCGCATGTAACAAAGCACATCCGTTTGGAAATTTCCATACCCCTTAAACCCCTACCGAGCCCCCCACCACTCTGGGAGCCGAGAACTACCCTGACGACTATTGCCGCCGCAGTCGGGCTCAGAACTCCGGACGCGGCGCTCCGACCCGACTCAGAGGGCAACTCAAATGTATAAGCGGCCGATATATATTTGAGTTACTCTTGTTGTTAGGCTATTACTATTTAATATTTGTTGTGTGTGTGTGTGTCTATGGTTTTATGCAAAGTGTTATTTGGTTTCAGTCTTAAGATGTGTTAGTTTTTTAAGGTTTAACTTGCGCATTGCGATGTTAGCATTAAGGTGTGTTATGGTATTATTTATGTTTAAGAAATGTGTTTTTAATCTTAAGTATTGGGTTATGGTATCTGTGTGTGTGTGTGTGTGTGTGTGTGTGTGTGTGTGTGTGTGTTCACAGTTCAGTTCAGTTCACAGTTCAAAAAGTTTTATTCATGCAATTTTTTTGTTATTACAAAGTCCCATGTGCCATACAAGGCACGTGCGGGATAAAAAATATACATTTATCTTTAATACATAATTTAAGGCTGACAGCAGGGCAATAATGGTTATTAGTCTTTTCATCTTGAGGTAAGTACTATGAAACGGGCACTCACTATTTTGATGAATTATTTAACACAACTGAAAACACACTCAGATGAATATTACACTTGGATTTACATCATAGCAGGTTTGCATAAGCACTCAATACAAGCACAAATCAAACATAGGTGTACAGTACAAAAAAATTGATCGTACAAAAATAAATGCTAATAAATAGACAAATATAATAAATTATTAATAAATAGCTACTAAACATAAAATTATAATTAGAAGTTATATTACATTACAATATTAATACAAAAGTTGCAAAAACCTATAAAATACCATGATTCTTAGAGAATTCTAAAGCTCTTGATTTTACCTCTGAAATATTTTTGAACTGGATTTCATTTCCAAAAAACTGCACAAATTCATTGAAACATTTGGGGCCGAGATAGCAAAACTGGTGTTTACTAGTTTCTTTTCTAAAAAAATATTCTTCTAATAAAGTAAATTGAGCAGAACGTGTTATTCTATTTACAGGTCGAATCTTAAATAAATTCTTATACTTAAATACAAACATTATCATACAGTAAACATGCAATTGATTGAAGGATAAAATGTTATTTTGAGAAAACAGGTAGGTCATTCTATCATTTCTCTTTAAATTAAATACTGTTCGAAGGCATGCCTTTGACAACTGACAACTGGTTTGAGCACAGTAGGATATGTTCCCCCATAATGCACAATTCCAAAACGTAAAACACTCTCAAACCAGGAAATGTACACTTTTTTCAAATGTTCACTTTTAACATTATCCCTTAAATGATACAGAGCAAAGTTAATTTTCCTTAACTTACTAGATAGATGACTGACCTGCTTTTCCCATTTCAAAAATTGATCACATATAATCCAAGATATTTTACACTATTTACAACCTCTATGCTATTACAATAACACTCATACAAACAGTAATGCTTATGG
>CM061536.1:66589994-66634739 GCA_030545055.2 Neoaliturus tenellus | reverse complement strand
CATGTTAGGTCAGCGGTTTGAAACATTGATGAATTATGAGACTATATTGACTTGATTGTTTTTCAAGGCCCCCTTAAGGCCATTTAACCACAAGGGCCCAATATGGGTGACCCGTTATGGGGGCATGAGCCAGGAGCCGTCCAAATTTAAACATGCCTTATGCCCTAGCCCAATTTTTCCAAAGCCTAGGCATGGAATGGGATACGTATTTTTCGACCCACTGATTAGTAGAATCACCATTTTACCTCTGTACCTGGTAGTTGTGGGGGGTGCATGTTAACATACTTAGCCACATATAGTTTTAAGATGATTTTTGTGTCTATAATTTTGACGCGCGATGTAAACACTATGCTCTTTGCATTTCTTAAATGAATAAGAATTTTGTTGGTTCATTCATAAGGGTTTATTGAACTTTGACTACTGTATTAAATTATGATGTTATTTGTTTTTCTTAGAAGATGAATAATAGTAGATTGATAGGTACATATGAATTATTCAATGTATAAAACATTTTGTATTCCTTATTGTCAAGAAATATTTCATCTTTATTAAATCAAACTGAATAAGAATAGCTTTATAAGATGTAAATCTTAAAATATATATATAAAAAAAGGAATTTTTTTTTATATAAGCAGAGATTGGTGTTTTGATTTAGAGATTTTGATGTTATATCTCTCTTTATAGTAATTAATGTATGACACTTGAGTGCCATATCTATCAAGTGATGATGGATTTTCATCCCAATTCACGTCAGAAATTACGTACCTTTTGTTATTGTAATCGGTCAAAACCTCAGTTCCATCAACAGCTTTGGTGAACTCTTCCTTGTGTTTTTGTACATTTATAGAAAATTTGTTAGTAAGTTAAGAAAATAGGAATTAGAATTGTAATATTGTGGAACCCTAGGGAAAGAAATGTGTTCATATACTAGTGAAAGTTTATTATATATTTTGAAATGGGGTAGTAAAAAAAAAAAGTCTCTGAAAATTTATTAAGTATATATAACTGATTAAAAATTATGAAATATGTGTAATAATGATTTTTCTTTTCATAAAATAGGAATTATTGTATCATGATGGTAACAGAAACTATGTATGTCCAGATTGGGTGAGCTGAGACTGCACGGCGCATGGCAGCAACAGAGACTATCCTATGGCCGTGGACTATTGGACTTGTATCAATAGTGAACCGGACGCCCAAACTAATGTGCAGTGTAGTGAGTCAGTGAGTTGTTGGTTTTATATTTATATAAAAGGAAGAGAACTTAAGGACGATGCATTTGTAATGCATAGAAAATAAATTGATGTTAAAATTGTTTGATTGCAAGTATTAAATTTAATATTGTCATTTTGAATAAAAATAAGTAGAAATTAAGATAGTACAGGTTAGAATTGTATGAATATAGGTTTGAGAGTTGATGACATATCGGAGAAAATTTAAAAAAGAAAATTTATTTTCATTTTTTAAATTTTGGGGGGTATCTGTGATGGGTGTCTCAATTAAATAAGTCTATTAAATAATAAAAGTCATAAAACAATAAAAATAATTAACTAACATAAATGTAATTATGCGATGAAACGTAATTAATGGTTCATGGATAGAAAATTACAAATAACTAAAAAACTAGAAATCCGAATAAAATGAAACATATACCAAAATAAATCAAACGAAATTCCCTAACTTTTGTGAAAATTTCATAAAGATCGGTCAAATAATAAAAAAGTTGATTTTTAACGCTTTTTGAGCAAAACAATTCGTGGAAAGTCTATTTTTGGCCCAGACGTATAGAAAAAACGAATCCAGTTTGAACCGGATAGTATGTCAAGGCCGGGCAGTAACCGGTTATTTCTAGAAATGTCGGCGATCAATACTCGGTCGTGCGAACTCGGAAATCTTCGGGAAACTTCGTAGCCAATCACAGAGCGGCTTGCTCGGTCGATACCAAGCAACACTCGAAGCCGGAGCTCATTCGTCGTAAAGATCACCAGCTACACGGATCGCGTCTCACTCGGTCTTTAGTTACACGGACCAGTTCGGGGTGTAGGCCGTATACAACATGCGCCATTTTGCGATGGATTATACCGGTCCACAACTGAACTTAGTAATCCCGAATTTACCAGTCGTCAAAGACTAAATCGTCGGTGAAAGTTGCCCTCATTCAAACCGGAGTTGAATTTTATCAAAGTTTAAAAAAAGTGTCTGAACTGTGTTGATCCCGACGTTGAATACAGACTCATTTGAATAACGCCGAATATCGTCCTCGAACATCTGTCTTCATCTATGCCGAGCGTTCTCTTCAAGGCCAGGAGCGGCCAACTTCGCAGTCATCAACCCTCAATAAGATAAGTCTCTCATTAAGATTGGATTGGTACTCTATATTTAGACTTATATGAAATTTAGGCATATCAACATTTATATGTGACAGAACTGGAAAAGTATCTAATTACAAATATTGTTAACCGAACATTTTGTTTTGTGTTAATACAGATAATTATATTTACGAATGGAAATGTTGTGGTGTCTTCAATGTTTATTTACCTAATATATTTAGCTAGCCGGCGCTCAAAAAATTAACACCGCCTCAGACTTTGTATTTAAAAGTTAACACCAATAGTACTGTATATAGGCATACTTTTAAATTTTACATCATACTTTAGGCAGACCCCAAAATTTAAATTTTTATTGTATAACATTAGTTAAATTAATTAATTTGTTATTATGTAGGCCTTAATTTTTTCAGATATATCTCACAATGTCACTAACACAAGAAGGTTTGATCAAAAGATCAATCAACAATTCCAGATTGCCAGACATGAATGAACCAAATGGTTTTACTTATATTATTTGGGTTTAATTTGAATACAAATAAAAAAACTATAGTATTCCTCCTCAGGCCTGGGAGTGTTAGAAATACAAAACGTATTTTGTAATATGGTCTGGGTTAGTCTGGCCTCTCTCAAGAAATCTCTTGGACCTGGGTCCTGGGTGCTCTAAAAACACATTTGCTGGGTTGGGTTACTATCATAGATACAGGATGACTTTGGGGAACTAAACGAATTTGAAACAGTTGTTTTACCATTATTGCACGAGTTAGGGAGATTTGGGTTATGTCGTTGTCTTGAGTATGTCTTGCCATTTTAGTCTAAATTTATAAGTGTTGTCAACCTAGCGCCTTGTTTTTTTTCATTCAACACTTTTGTTGAAAATTGTAAATGTATTATAAAAAATGACACATCAAAAGAATATATGGCATTTTTTACAAATTTAAAGATGACTCTACTATGCTGAAACCTATTGTTTTGATGAGTTTTTGTGCATTGAAAAGAACAGAAACAGTAAAAAATAAAAAGTTAAATGGCTGTGTATGAAATGTTTAAGCTCTTGTGTTTGTGTGTAGTCTGCAGAGTGACCTGCTTCAGGTTACAGCAGATTTCACTTTGACATTTTTTTTTTTGTGTTTTCACTGTTTGGGCTTACAGGTCCTTTGGGCTTTTTATTTTTTACTGTTTCTTTGGTTTTGATTGCGTAAAAACTCATCTTAACGATGTGTTTGTTTAGAAGTGTCATTACAATTGGAATTTAAATTTTGACTAAAAATATGTTTTGCTGTATCATTTTTTATAGTGAATTTTAAATTTGTAAAAAGATAGTTGTATGATGCAAAAAAAAAAACTATATTGACTACGTATATATTTAGACTAAAATGGCACAATATACTGAAGACAATGAAATAACCCAAATCTCCCTAACACGTGCAATAACGATACACTGTGTCAATTTCGTCCAGTTCCTACAAGTCACTCTAAGACCAAATGGATCGCTGACTGAATACACAGGATGCTGCTAGGAGCGAGCCGGCCTCTCATACCTCTCCTACAGGAGAAGCCGCACTGTGTGTCGACTTATATAGTTTTGATTGGTGCGTTCACTGCATTATTGTAATTAAAGAATAACCACATTATGGTAGTGGGGGTAACAGTTCGTTCTCGCAGCATGGTGTTAGTGATCCAGTAAGATAGTTATTTGTATCTTTGGTCTGTACCGATCCCATCTATAGGCATAAATCCATTGCGAATCGCCAGCGTAGCGCGTAGCCTCAGTTGATGGCATTCTGACACTGATGCGCTAGCTTGTACTTGCTTTCTACCTGTGCCCCCACTCTCCCGGCTCAGTAGTCAGGAGCTCAGTAGTACTGACCCAGCGCCTGGGGACGGACTGTGGAATGTCCTTTCAGCAGTGAATGTGTCAAGTGCAAAATTCTTGGTGTTCAGATGGAAGGTTATCTCACCTCATCGATGGGATCAACAAACCTCAATAATTTTGATCGACAAACCTCAATAAGTCCCAGTATATTACATTTTTGCTATAACAGCTGATGGGTTCCAATATTTTTATTTATAACAATAAATCACTAAATATTAGAAAAAATCACTCCTCTTTGATCATCCCTATTTCACAAATTGCCTCCTTCTCAATCTCAAGCTAACATTCAATCAACTGCAAAAAAAAATCATTTGTTATACTTTCACCCTCCAAGCTTTACCTCCAGGGAAAGGGTAGTGATGGGCTTCCTCCCCCTGGCCAAACTTGGTGAACTGTCCCTTGTAGTTGAAGGTGTACAGGTAGGTTGGCTCGAGATGTGCGTTGCGGCGGGCCTGTTGGAGGGTACATG
Organism: Neoaliturus tenellus; assembly: GCA_030545055.2. Lineage (NCBI taxonomy): Eukaryota > Metazoa > Arthropoda > Insecta > Hemiptera > Cicadellidae > Neoaliturus > Neoaliturus tenellus. The sequence continues at coordinate 66,630,067 of CM061536.1, read as the reverse complement.
CCTTCAACAAGGTCACTCCGCAGATCTGGAAAAGTTGGAAAAGCTGTTATCTACAACATTGTTTTCAGATTTACTAGCTAAATGGCTGTGCTTCACTATGGTAAAACATGGGTTGCCAAAAGTGAGTTTATGCAAACAACATACTTCTCTCAGCTGACCATTAAAAAAGTTAGTTTAAAACATCGTTAGTTCGACACTTTGTGGACTTAAGAGTGTCAAACTATGAAAAAGTCGAACTATAGCAGGGTGTCTACTGATACTGGAATTACTGGAAATACTGGAATTATACTGGAATTTTATTTCCATACTGGAAATACTGAAATTATACTGGAATTTCAAAATAGATACTGGAATAATTGAATTTTATTAAAATCCGGAAATTGTTTTTAGCGAATTTCCCATAGGGAATAAGCTATTACCGTAGGTCTCATGGTAAGACCTAAGCCCGGGACCATGTTACTTTTTTGTTTTTAGGTGCCCAGAGACCAAAAATAATAGTCATTAAAATTTATATATATATATATATATATATATATATGTATATATATATGTATATATATATATATGTATGTGTCCCTAGACACGATAATTCTTGTAAAAATGGTCCGATCGACACCAAATTTGGTAGAGATGTGTAATCCTACGTTTATTCGGATGAGTTCGAAAACCAGACATATCGACCTACCGGAAGGGGTAGTTTTGGGGGGTTTTGTACCCCAAAAATGGGTTTTTTGCATTTTTCATATGTAAAATTTAAATATTTTAAATTTTTATTTTGACCATTGGATTTAGCTCAAAAAAACACACAATTTAGTATTTTGAAGCTTTGCTCTATCTCCATTGGTTACCGAGATATTACAAAGTCTAAAGACAGTACATTGTCTTTTAGGGCTCCAATGTTAATCTTATGGAGAATAAGGATGTGTTAATATTTCACTTATTAACCAATATTTTTGGATGAAACTTGGTATTTAGCTTCATTTGGTTGAGATTCATCCATTTAAGGTAAAAAATCTTGGTTTTTGTACTTATCATGGCAGCAAACCTGCATACTCTTTTCCCATGTTAATCATATGGAGAATAGGCAAACTCTTTTATTTATGTACAGATATTGATGAAACTTACTATATGTCTTTATATGGTCGAAATAAATTTTTTCTATGCTAAAAACCTACTTTTAGTGTCCCCCATGGCAGCATACCTGCATACTCTTTCCCTATATTTATCTTAAGGACATTTATTTCCCTATTTATGAGCACGTGATGAAATTTTGTTTACAAGTTTAGCTGGTCAAAATTAATATTACTAATTTGGAAATTCGCTGAGTACGCAGGTCTGCTGCGACGGGGGTATTTTATTTTTTATGCATTAAATATAGATTTTGTCATTTGATCCGTACATTTTGATGTAAAAATGTTTCACCTGTTATTATTGTTGTAAAAGTATGTTTGCAAACCAAAATCAGAAAACTTTAATCCTATTCAAATAATTAACTAGGCAATTAAGAAATCTAAACATTTGTGTAAAGATTAACCTTAGAAATAAGTCTCTATAAATTAATAGGCAAGCATGTTTATTTTCTTATTTTGTTCTCAGCTTGTGTGTATCGTTAGAGAAATCCGTGCATACTGTTAGAAAGATTCATCTTGTAGATGAACAGAATGCCATTATAATTCACATCAGCCTCCAGGGGTACGCCCTAGAGACTTTCAAATTTTCAATGTTAATCTTATGGAAGAAGGGTAATTTATTAAATAAATTAGAGTCGAAATCAAGTGATTTTTTTGGTAGAATTTTGACCAGTGGCGATCTCTTAATACCAAGATCCATGTTAAATTTGTTTGCATGTATAAAATTTTGTTATTGTTACTCCATATTCAGGTTAATAGTTTGCGAGTGATACAGAAATTTTTGAAAAAATGTACTTGAAATACTGGAAATATACTGGAATTCCAAAATCAGATATCAGTAGACACCCTGTATAGGGAGTACAAGTATAAAATTCATGAGTTGAATTTAGAAAAAATAAATTTTTATGAAACCATAACTTGCACTTTATAATAACCAACATTCAAATTAATCCCCACTTGTTTACATTTTCACCTTTGGCAGTCTCCTTACTGAAATGCAAAGTTGTCACGGCCCGTGCTAAACTATAAGGAGTGTCGAACTACAGAGAGTCAAACAATCGAGATTATACTGTTTACTCGCCTACGGCTCGATGGGGGCTTCGCCCCCATGCCCCCTAGTTCGTTACCCCTAATTCATTAACGTCTCATGGGTTGAAAAAATACAGATCAAAGTTGAAATTTTGTCTCAACGTAGGGTTTGGTCCTAAGGTTAACAAAATCCCTAAGGTTAATCTAGGGAGAATTATTGGCAGGATTCCTAGCTATAGGTGTAACAAATACGATAATTACTAAATTATGACAATGACGAAACTTGTATTAAAATTGACTTATGGCTTTTACTATAGTATGACCTAGTTGAAGTTATAATATGTACTAAATTTCAAACATCTAAGTACCATAATAGTAAATTTAAAGTTTTAAGATAGCACCATTTTCGGTGAAAGAACTTTACAATTTAGAAAGTACGCCCCTATTAACGGGTGAAGGGGTGAGGTAAAGCAAATTTCATAAGACTAAATTTTAAGAGTGTCTAAAATAAAACGTAACACTGCCAAAACATGTATCGATATTGCAGTATATTTGGCAGATTGACGTAAATTACTAACACTTTACATGAAAAAAACTTCAAGTTTTTACGATGTTTTTGGACTTAACTTTGAATGAAATCGGAAAATAGCTGATACTATTGAAAGAACGGTTGAGGTCATAATATATACTGAATTTCAAGCATCTATGTGCCAGTATGGTAAAAAAACTTATTAAATCAACAAGACTTTTTTGAAAAGAGTTCAAAATTTTGAAAGTAGGCCCTACGCCCATTTTAAAGAGTGAAGGGGGTGAGATACGGCAAAGTTTCACTGCACCAAACTTGTAGAGCCAATAGAATAGAAGGCAATTATGTCAAACTCAAATTGATATTGCAGTATATTTGGCAGATTAAAGTATATTACAAACATTATACATGAAAAAATGTTAAGGATTTCGTGTTTTTTTAAACCTTTTTAGGCCTCAACTTTGATGGAAATTGCCCACTGGCTTTTACTATAGGTAGATTTAGTTAAGGTCATATGTACTAAAGTTTAGGCACATATCTGCCATAATAGTAAATAAACAATATTAAAATAGCATATTTTTTGGAAATGAATTTAGAAACTTTGAATGTCACCCCTTTTAAGGGTGAAGGGAGTGAGATATGGCAAAACTACAGCGGAATAACTTACATAGAGCGTCTGATTTGTCCGCTCTGACGCCATGAATTTTCCCTCAGATTTTAGGTAGGACCTCTCGTTCAAAAGTTACGACCTGCAATGTCGTGGTCTTACAATTATTTTGGACTGAAATTAGATTAAAACTGGCCAATGGCTGCTACTATAGTATGACCTAGTCAAGGTCATAATATGAACTAAATTTTAGACGTCCATGTGCCACAATAGTGAATATTGAAATAACTTAATTATTGTGAAAGAATTGTGAAATTTGAAAGTACGCCCCTTGTAAGGGTGAAGGGGGTGTAATATGGAAAAATGCGTGAGGACCAAATGTGTAGACCGTATAAAATATAATACAATAGTTGAAAACGTACATTGATATAGTACTATATTTACCAGATTTAAGTCAATTACAAACACACTATACGTTAAAAATGTTAAGGATTTCGTGTTATTACGAGTTTTTTGGTATAAAATTAGGTTGAAATCGGCCTATGAATGTTATTATAGTTAAACCTATATGAGGTCATAATATTTACTAAATTTCAGACATCCATTTGCCTTAATAGTAAATAAAAAATATTAAAATAGCGCAATTTTCGTGGACAAATTTTAATATTTTGAAATTACGTCAACTTTTAAGGGTAAAGGGGATGAGATACGGGAAAATGTCAAGGCACCAAACTTGTAGACCATCTAAAATACAGTACAATAATTGAAAAATATTTATCAATGTAGCACCATATTTACCAGATTTAAGTAAATTACAAATACTTTACATGGAAAAATTTTAAAGATTTCGTGTTTTTACGATTTTCTTTTAGCTAAACTTAGATTGAAATTGGCCAATGAATGCTACAATAGAAAGGCTACTATTGGGGCATTATATGTACTAAAGTTCAGATATCTATTTGCCATAATGGTAAATAAAAAAAATAAAATAGCGCAATTTTCGTGAAGAAATTTTGAAATTTTGGAAGTACGCCCCTTTTTAAGGGTGAAGGGAGTGAGATACAGTAAAATGTCACATGACCTAACTTGTAGAGCATTTAATTCCCAACTAACGATTTTCCCTCAGATTTGAGATAGGAACTCTCGTTCAAAAGTTACAGAGAAAATAGAAAACCCTTACATATTCAAATTTTTTATTTCTACCCTTTTAATTTTTTTGGAGGGGTTGAAATGGAAAATTGGTGGATTTTAGATTTTTCCCGATGTTTTCTGAACAATAGCTACCTACATGCCAAATTTCAAGTTTGTAGCATAATTTGAAGTGGTCAAACATTTTGATTCTTGTGAGTGAGTGAGTGAGTTACACATGCGGGTGTATAGTTATTTAGACTCGCCTACGGCTCGATGGGGGCTCCGCCCCCATGCCCCCTTTGGGGTGTCCCTAAATTTTAATAAAAAGTCAAGTATGAAATTGGTTAGTTCCATGGAAGAACTGAACAGGCAAGACAGTAACAAAACCGTCTAATACACACAATTCACAATCGATGGTTAAAAAGCTTTGAAAAAATATTTTGAGTGTGATATAATGATTATTTATTCTGGGTGTTATGCTGAATGGAGGGTCCACTCCCTAATTTGTTGCCCCAATTCTGTAATTTCTGTAAAAACTTAATGCAGTGAACGGGCTTGTTGAGGGTTCAACTCCAATGTGTTCGCTGAATTAGTTTGTAAATAAAAAAGGCGAGTATTAAACAGATTAGCTTTACCAAAGAAGTGCACAGCCAAGACAGTAACAAAAGGCTAATGCACACTTCTCACAATCAATAATAATTAAAGCTTTTAAATTCGTCAAAAGTTGTTGCAATAAATCAGTAAAAACGATAAAATAACATTAAAACGAAATAATATAAAATCTGATAAAATTTGATAAAGACATAGAAATCACAAAAGACTCCAAAGTTTTAAAAACATTCCCTAAAATCCGAGGAGGAACTTACTAAAAGTATGTAAAATTAGTAACACCAGCCCCGACAATAGCTGAATTCATCTTTTTAATAGTCTCTTAAAAGGAGGTAAGGTCCCCAATTTCAAGTTTTCGGTAACTATTCTGGTTTACGAGATACCAAAGGTCTCTTGAGTTTATCATCCTGTAATAAATCTGTTTTGCGAGCTAATGTGTAGGGATACGGCAAATGTTTCTGAAAACTGTAAGCCATTAATAAAATATTTCAGTCATAATCGGCAACATTTTTCGATAGGACCAATCGTTTTGTCAGTAGAGTGGAAGAACTGAAAACGCGATTGCACAAAAATTAGTCTGGAGATTTACGCAATCGGTGCGATGTACGATAAAAAGTCACAGGAACAAAATCGTAGTTCCTCCAATTCAGTACCGTAGTAGTCTCAAATCTATGAAAGGCCTAACCGTTTAGCCGCTAGAGCTGAAATACTGAAATTACGATTTCTCTAGTTGGCCAAAAGCCACTACTTATTTATCACAAAACTGCGAAAGAGTGAAAAATGTATTCTGAGAGTAAACGGAAAGAGATACGGCAAAGTATGTCAGAATCAAAATTGTAGATATTAAAAAGACCTATAAACGTTGTCGTTTAAACATTTTTGTAGGACAAACCATTTATTCGCTAGAGCCCTAAATCTAAATTTCACAAAAATCAGTTTGGAGGGTTAACGGTGCGATGTACGACAAAAAGTCAAAGGACCAAAATTGTAGACCATCCAATTCCCTATCGTAATATTGCTCTCAGATTTCAGATAAGACTAACCGTTAGGCCGCCAGAGCTAAAATACTAAAATTACGATTTCACTAGTGGACCAGAACCGGTATTTTCCCACTACTTACATTCACAAAATCCGGAAAAAGTGAAAATGTATTTTTTAAGTAAACGAGAAGAGATACATTTGGCAGCTAAAGCTGATATACTAAAATTACGATTTCTCTAGTGTCCCAGAACCGTTTTTTTTCCCACTACTTATGTTCACAAAATCCGGAAAAATTGAAAAATGAATTTTGTGAGTAAAATAGTAGAGATACGGCAAAATATATAAGGGGCGAAATTGTAGATATTAAAAAGATCTATCTAAATAAACCATACAAAAATTTTTACGACCATTCGTTTAATCACTAGAGCCCAAAAACCGAAAACAGCATTTCATTAAAAACGCTCTGGAGGCTTAACGGTGCGAGATACGATAAAAAGTCAAAGGACCGAAATTGTAGAAAATTAAATTGCCTATCGTAGTATTGTTCTCAGATTTTTGATAGGACGAAGCGTTTGGCCGCTAGAGCCAAAAAACTAAAATTACAATTTCAGAAGTCCGCCATTTTGAATTTTTTAGTAGGTTAAAACTACAAATTTGCAAGTTTAAGATTTTATACTTAGCATTGACCGTTCAGGCCAAACGTATGCCAAATTTCAAATCTCTAGCTTAAACCGTTACGTCAGAAATTCGTATCCCATATAAGTCAGTCAGTCAGTCAGTTACACATAGGGCTGTATAGTTTATTAGACTCGCCTACGGCTCGATGGGGGCTCCGCCCCCATGCCCCCTTTGGGGGTTGCCCCGAATTCGTTAATTGTTCTAAGTCTTAAGAACTGAACAGGCTAGTTGAGGCCTCCACCCCAACTCTATACTTATCTTCTCTGACTTTTTTTAATAGTTCAGGAAATCTTAAGCATTTAAGATATTCTCTTGATATTTAAAGTTTAAATTTATACTTTTGTTTTATACTTTATAAAAAATGCTCAGGGTGTGTTTGTGGAGCTAAATTTCAGTCATCCAAGTGTCATAACAGTAAATAAAAAAATATTAAAATAACTCAAATTTTGTGAAAGAATTTTGAAAATACGCCTTTTTTGGGGTGAAGAGAGTGAAATGCTACAAAATCTTAAGGGCCGAACTTAAAAAGCATCTAAAAAATATAATGCTGCCAAAACATACATCGTAATGGCAGTATCTTTACCGGGTTTAACAAAATCACCGAAAACTGTACATAAAAAAGGTTAATAATTTAGTGTTTTATTCACAGTCTTTTTACTAATCTTGGATTGAAATCGGCCAATGGCTGCTTCTATAGAAAGAACTAGATATATTCACAGTTTATACCAAATTTGAGGCATGTATGTGTCATAAAAGTAAACGATAAATATTGAAATAGAGCTATTTTGGTGAAAGAATTTCGATAAAGTGAAAGTACGCCAATCTTTACGGGTGAAGGGGGTGAGATGCGGCAAAACTGCATTGGACTGAACTTGTAGAACGTTTACAATAGAATGTAATACTAGCAAAACAAATATCAATATGGCAGTGTATTTGGCAGAATAAAGTAATTTACAAACACTTTACACGAAAACATGTTAAGAATTTTGGGTTTTTCAAGTTTTTTGACTTAATTATAATTTAAATTGGTTAAAGGCTGCCACAAAGGTAAGATCTAGTTGATACCATAATATGTACTAAAGTTCAAGCATCCGTGTGCCATATTAGTTAATAAAAAATTTTAAAATAGCGAGATTTTTGTGAAAAAATTGGAAATTTTGAAAGTAAGCCCTTTTTTAAGGGTGAAGGGAGTGAGATACGGCAAAATTTCACAGGACTAAACTTGTAGAGCGTCTAATTCCTGACTACGAATTATCCCTCAGATTCGAGATAGAACCTCTCGTTCAAAAGTTACAGAGTATTTAGAAAATGCCTTACATGGTGTAGATTTTACCATACAAAATTTTAGGGGGTTAAAATTTGAAAACTCAATGTTTTGCGATTTCCCCTTTGTATTAACCATACAAACTACGTGTGTACCAAATATCAAGTTTCTAGCTCATCCGGACCAAAAATTACGATTTCTCTATTGTTCCAGAACCGGCAAAATCCCACTACTTATGTTCAAAAATCCGGAAAAAGTGAAAAATGTATTTTGTGAGTAAACGAGAGGAGATACGGTGAAATATGTAAAGATAAAATTTTAGATATTTAAAAGATCTATCAAAATTGTTATGTAAAAGTTTTTGTAGAACAAACCGTTTAGTCACTAGAGCCCAAAAACCAAAAACGGGGTTTCATTAAAAACGCTCTGGAGGCTTAACGGTGCGAGATGTGATAAAAAGTCACAGGACCAAAGTTGTAGATAATTAAATTCCCTATCGTAGCATTGTTCTCAAATTTTAGATAGGACGAAGCGTTTGGCCGCTAGAGCCAAAAAAACTAAAATTACAATTTCGGAAGTCCGCCATTTTGAATTTTTTTAGTAGGTTAAAACTACAAATTTGCAAGTTTAAGATTTTATCCTTAGCATTGACCATTCAGGCTAGACGTATGCCAAATTTCAAGTCTCTAGCTTAAATAGTTATGTCAGAACTTCGTATCCCATATAAGTGAGTGAGTCAGTTACACATGGGGCTGTATATATTGTGGACTCGCCTACGGCTCGATGGGGGCTCCGCCCCCATGCCCCCTACAATGGTTCCCCCGAAGTGTTAGTAGACGATAACAAATCGTTGCCGAAAGAAAATCGCCGTTGTAGTTTAGAGGAAGTTAAAAAAAATACGTTGAAACAACGAATAGTCAAGTAACAAATGTTGAAATAGAGCAATTGTTGTGAAAGACTTTCAATATCGTGAAAGTACGCTCCTTTTCAAGGTGAAGGGGGTGAGATACTGCTAAATCGCAAAAAACCGAACTTGTAGAGCGTCTAAAATAGAACAAATTATTGGCGAAATAAAAATCAATATGGCAGTAAAATTTTTAGTATAAAGTAATTTACAAACACTTTACATGAAAAAATGTCAATAATTTCGTGTTTTTTTCAATTTTTTTGGTCTTAAGTTTGATTGAAATTGATCAATGGCTTCTTAAATAGTAAGAACTAGTTGGGTCAATAATATTTACTAAGTTTGAGGCATCTGTGCGCCATAATAGTAAATAAAAAACATTAAATAGCGAATTGTTTGTGGAAGAATGTATAAGTTTGAAATTACACCCCTTTTTAAGGGTGAAGGGGGCGAGATACTCCAAATTTTCACAATATCAAACTTGTAGAGCGTCTATAGTAGAATATAGTAATGGCGAAACATATATCAATATATCAGTATATTTACTAAGTTTAAGTGAATCACGAACACTTTACATGAAAAAATGTTGAGAATTTTGTGTTTTTACAATTTATTTTTTTTTGTCTAAAATTCGATTGAAATTGGCAAAAAGCTTTTTTTTTACAGATAGAACCTGTCGAGGTAATAAAATAAATAGAAATTTATGCATATATATTACATAATAGTAAATAAAAATATCAAAATAGCACAATTTTTGAGAAAAATTTTAGAAATTCTGAAAGTACACTCCTTTTTAAGGGTGAAGGGGGTGAGATACGGCAACATCGCATACGATCGAACTTGTAGAGCGTCTAAAATAAAATATAATACTGGCAAAAAATATCAATTTTGCAGTACATTTGCCAGATTATATCAATTTACGAACAGTATACTTGACATTTTTTAAAGAATTTTGTGTTGTACGACCATTTAGGACTAAACTTAGACTGAAATCGGCCAATGAATCTACTATAGTTAGACCTATATTAGGGCATAACATGAGCAAAATTTCACTCACCAATGTGCCATAATAGTAAATGAAAAATATTAAAATAGTGCAAATTTGTTTACGAGTTTTGAAATTTTGGAAATACGCCGCTTTTTAAAGGTGAAGGGGATGAGATACGGTAAAATGTCACAGGACCAAACTTGTAGAGCATCTAAAATAGAATACATTACTGGAAAAGCATAAATCGATAAAGGAGTATATTTAACAGGTAAAAGAAAATTAATTACAAACAGTATAAATGAAAAAATGTTAAGGATTTCGAGTTTTACGATTTTTGCACTAAACTTAGGTTGAAATTGGCTAATGAATGCTACTATAGTTAGACCTATATTAGGGCATAATATGTACAAAATTTCACGCATCGATGTGCCATATAATAGTAAATTTAAAATATTAAAATAGTGCAATATTTTGACGAGTTTTGAAATTTTGGAAATACGCCGCTTTTTAAGGGTGAAGGGGATGAAATACGGTAAAATGTCATAAGACCAATCTTGTAGAGAATCTAAAATAAAATACAATATTGCTAAAACATGTATCGATATAGCAGTATATTTACCAGGTAAAAGTAAATTACAAACACTATCCATGAAAAAATGTTAAGATTTTCGTTTGTTTACGATTTTTTTGGACTAAACTTAGGTTGAAATAGATCAATGAATGCTACTATAGTTAGACCTATATTAGTACATAATATGTACAAAATTTCACTCATCGATGTGCCATAATACTAAACGAAAAATATTAAAATAGTCCAATTTTTGTTGACGAATTTTGAAATTTTGGAAGTACGCCCCTTTTTAAGGGTGAAGGGGATGAGATACGGTAAAATGTCACTGACCTAACTTGTAGAGCGTTTGATTCCCCACCAACGATTTTCCCTCAGATTCGAGATAGGACCTCTCGTCAAAAGTTACAGCGAAAATAGTAAAACCTTACATTTTCGGGTTACCGGTTTCCACCCTTCGTTATTTTTTTGGGGGGGTTGAAATGAAAAATTGTCGGATTTCAGACTTTTCCCGGGGGTATGATATCTTAAGCCACCCGCATGCCAAAAATCAAGTTTCCAGCTCACCTGGAAGTGACTTAGAATTTATGTAGATGAGTCAGTCAGTCAGTCAGTCAGTCAGTCAGTTACACATTTGGCTGTATATTTATAGGACTCGCCTACGGCTCGATGGGGGCTCCGCCCCATGCCCCCTGTTTGGGTTCCTTTAATTCGATAATAATTTAAGAAGTCCCTCTGCCCACCTAGGGGTTGCCCCGATTTCATAAAAAAAACCAAAGCTCTAAATTGTCCTTATGGCCTGGCGGCTATAGATCCCTAAAATTTTAAATGTTTTACATAAAATTATCTTTATATTAAAAATATATTTCTTTAAATATATGGTGTTTTCCGTGTTGCCGCCCATTTGAAAGTTGAAGCTAAGAGTAGAACAATAAAAGAGAAGAGAATAATTCAATCCACGAATGCAATTAGAAAATTCCATTCAAAACTAAATAAAAAACTTTGTAACGGGGCAGACCACCCTCCTTAAGAAATTCCTAACATATGCACGAGTCGTTGATGCGGTGGGAGGAGTCTTAAAAATTTCGTAAGAGAAACACCAAATAGAATATAATATATTTCAAAACAGTGCAATTTTTTTATGAAATCAAAATTTTCAAAGTACACTCTTTAAAGGGAGAAAGGGGTGAGATATGGCAAAATGTCATATGAACAAAATTGTAAAGCGTCAAAAATTGAATGTAATACCAGCAAAATATATTGATATAATTATGCATTTACCACATTAAAATAAATTGTAAATACCATACAAGAAAAATGTCAGTAATTTCGTGTTTTCTCGGTTATTTAACTAATCTTAGATTGAAATTGGTCGATGGTAGCTCCTATAGTAAGACCTAGATAAGGTAATAATATACACTTAATTTGAGGCATCTATGTGCCATAACAGTAAACGAAATGTATTCAAATAGATCAATTTTTGTGAAAGAAATTCGATTTTGTGAAAGTATTCTCCTTCTTTAGGGTGAAGGGGGTGAGATATGCCAAAATGTCTTAGGACAAAACTTATAGAGCGTCTATTAGAATAAAGTAATCTCAAAACATATATCTATATAGCAGTATATTTACCATGTTAAAGTGAATCACAAACACTTTGCATGAAAAAAATTAAGAATTTAGTGTTTTTACAATTTTCTTGGACTAAACTTTGATTTAAATTGGCGAATATCGACTACTATAGAAAGGAATGGTTGAGGTCAGTATATAAACAGAATTTTAGGCATCCATGTGCCATAATAGTGAATAAAAATATCAAAATAGCGCGATTTTCGAGAAAAAAATTAGAAATTTTAAAAGTCCGCCCCTTTTTAAGGGTGAAGGGGGTGAGATACGTCAAAATTTCAAAGGACCAAACTTGTAGAGCATCTAAAATAGAATACAATATTGATAAAACATGTATCGATATAGCAGTATACTTACCGGGTAAAAGTAAATTAAAAACACTATACATGAAAAATGTTGAGGATTTCGTTTGTTTACGTTTTTTTCTGGACTAAACTTAGGTTGAAATTGTTCAATGAATGCTACTATAGTTAGATCTATATAAGGGCATAAAATGTACAAAATGTCACTCATCGATGTGCCATAATAGTAAATGAAAAATATTTAAATAGTGCAATTTTTGTTGACGAATTTTGAAATTTTGGAAGTACGCCCCTTTTTAAGGGTGAAGGGGATGAGATACGGTAAAATGTCACTGGACCTAACTTGTAGAGCGTTTAATTCCCAACTAACGATTTTCCCTCAGATTCGAGATAGGAGCTCTCGTTCAAAAGTTATAGCGAGAATAGTAAAACCTTACATTTTCGGGTTACCGGTTTCCACCCTTCGTTATTTTTTTGCGGGGGTTGAAATGAAAAATTGTCGGATTTTAGACTTTTCCCCGGGGTATCAGACCTTAAGCCACCCGTATGCCAAAAATCAAGTTTCTAGCTCACCCAGAAGCAGTTTAGAATTTATGTAGATGAGTCAGTCAGTCAGTCAGTTACACATGGAGCTGTATATATTATAGACTCGCCTACGGCTCGATGGGGGCTCCGCCCCCATGCCCCCTTATGGGGTTTCCCCGAATTCCAGAAAAGTACGAATTTATAGTTGTCATATAGTCATAGATATAACGAATGAAAATATAAATCTGAAAATGCTAGATCTCAAAGTATATGATTCCATAATACCTAGTGTTAACGGGGATAATGTAAATATACTTTATGTAAACTACTATTAGTCTAAAATAAAATAGAGATATGTGTAATAATAATTTATTATATGAATATTATGCTTACTATCATAAAAGTTGAATGTGATAAATGTGGGATATGATAGTGGTAATAAAGGAGTATTCTGTAAAAAGGGTAAGTGGAATAAAAAATTATAAATTTTCATTGAAAAGGTTGTAATTAAGGTGTTGAAAAGTAATAAATGTAATTTTTGTAAAGGTATAGTTTGGGTTAAGGTGGTTTTAATAGAGGGCTTGTGTTTATGTAATTGAAGTTTTAATTCAAAGAATTATAGCTGCAGTTGTCGTAAATATATTTCGTTGAAGTAGTAGTGACAATGTTTCTCTGTTAGTTAGCCAGCGCTTAAGAGTTGCAATCTGGCGTATCCAGTTCCGCCACGGGGAGGCCGAGAAACGCAGGAACCATATTTACACATATTTACAAATAAATAAAAACACACCGGGCAGTTTGATATGCAGTTACCCTAGCCTCTGCAATAAATTTCAAAATCTCAAAACAAAAATCACATCGGGGAGGTTGGTGAAGCCCCCCGCTCTAATGCCCCTCTCCCTTCGCCTCTGCTGACAAAAATTTGTAATTAATGTCAAATATAAAATAAACAGGGACTTTTGATAGGCAGGCCCCCTTTCGTACTGCCATAATAAAATGTCAAAATCCAGCGGGGAATTTTATGAAGCAGGCCCCCTGGCTTACTGCTCAGTCAAATAAGGATTTAACGAAGGAGTTCGCCATATACAATGTTCTTTGCATATGCGACTCCTTCGCGGATTCTATCGGGATTTACCAGAACAGCGATGTTGTCTAGATGTCGAACTCTACTGAGTAAGACGTACAACTGACCATGCGTGAAGCAGTCCGTCCGAAGATCAACACCAACTGACTCTATTGTTTGACCTTGGCTCTTGTGCCCTGTCATACAATAGGCCAACATCAATGGAAATTGACGTCGGCGAACTCTTAACGGCGATCCCTCGACAAAGGGAAACGTGAATTGTATTCGGGGGATACAAATAGGTTCCCTTTGTCCAGGAAGTCGGACTGTGACCAAACGGTTGCTGATCGCAGTCACAATGACTTTTGTGTTTTGTGCCGTTAACGAGTCCTTCAGCGATGTTGAGGTTCCGCATAACGAGGCACACGGAACCGATCTTCAGACGGAGGACATGGTCAGGGACCCCTTTCCCAGTAGCCTGGTTGAGAAGTTGGACATCGACATCCAGACCATCATCGCCTTCTTTGTCCGAAGAGTCAGCGCTCCTCAGCTCGTAAACGCGACCGTCCAAGGAGTTTAATACTATGTTGTTGACCTCCTTGACGTTCACGATTATTGTCGAGAGGATCGCCCTCTTCGCACAAAGATCTGGAACCAAAAGGTCGTTCGAAGGAAAGACAAAATTGATAAAATCATTCAGAGACGTGAAATATCTTATCCCTGTTAAAGGTATGAGTCGTTCGCAATCCCTACCATCGCCAAAAGGACTGGAACTAATTGTCCCGTTGCCCACCCCTAGAAGAAATTCGGAATAAGCAAAGGAACCGCTAGTCCTATGCGGTGTTGTCAAGGAGAATATTTTAAAATGTCGCCACAGATGTGACGCCCGAAGCGAGACACAGGCAACGTCGGTAGGGGTACGAGCCTTGACAACGACGGGCGCAATCTGACGGAAGTCTCCCGAGCAGAGAATGATCTTACCTCCAAATGGCACATTCGAGTTCATTAGATCCCTGAGAGACCTGTCAATGATCTCAAAGATGAACCTATGTGCCATTGGAGCCTCATCAAAAACGATAAGCTGGGCAGCTCTGATGAGCTCTGCTCGCTGAGACCCGTTAGTGATGCTCCAAAAGCCAGTACCATCCCCAAGTTCGAGAGGAATCCTGAACATACTATGGACAGTTGTACCCCCCGGCATGTTTCCAGCAGCAATTCCGGAGCTGGCAACGGCAAGAGCAACTTTGCGACATCCTCTAACATAGGCGAGAATTACTCTGATGAGCGAGGTTTTCCCATATCCCCCAGGTCCATCCAGGAAAATTAATTTTGAAGACCTAACTTCTTGACTATTATGAAGCAGTGAACAAACATGGTCAAAAACTAGTTTCTGGTCTTCAGACAGTTTTGGAACCCACACTCTTCGACAATTGACCGCTGATGATTATCACCGAAATTGAGGAGTTCTCTCCCCAACTCCGTTGTGTCGTCACGAACATCAGGAAGGCCGTGATCCGTCAAACATGAGCCTTGACGTCGAAGTTTACGATCAATTTCAATAAGAGCGAGTTTTACAGCCAGATCCGAATCGTGCGAGTTGCGTTCTAAGTGGTCCTCGCAAAGGTAGTCTCGGAAAACATCCCACAAGAGAGCTGCGGGAGCCCCCATGTTGCACAGGATCACAAAGAATGAACGGAGCCTTGGGCCAACCATAAATTGTGCCGCTTCACGCAAGGCATAGTGGTACTCCTCCTCATCTTCAACCAAGCCGAGTTTACGTGCAACCTCCTGGAACGTGTGGCAATCACTTCCACCACGAGACAAAAGATCACCATACCCACGGCAAGGAATGAACATTAGGAGAATACGAAGATAATATTGTTCACTTCGGCTGGGGGAGACCCAAAATAGGCGACAAACTTTTTCACCACGCTGGCGCGCAGTGATAAAGTGAATTCCGTCTGGGTGGTCAAATACCTCCCCTTTACTGGGACGTTTAGTGTGAACAATAAAATTTTCATAGAAAGATTGATATGTGACATAATCTAAAGCAGGAATTTGAGGGCGATCGAAGTACACAATTAACTTCGAGCTTGCTCTGGCGGTGGCATCTGCCAGTTGGTTGGGACGAAAGCAAACTGAGTGTTTCCCGTCCAAGTGAACCGGGAGACACTCAACGGTTGGTTCTGACTCAGAAATAGGAAATTTCAAGAGCCGCCAGCATGCATCACTAGCACCGACCATTCTCTTCGTCACGTAATGTAGTACTTCATCATCTTGCTTGCTGAAGGGAGTAACAGTGACGTTTTGTAAAGACCCTCCCTTCATTAGATATTTGAAGAGATATTTTATTACGCGACGGGTAGAAGACAGCTCAATGTTAATGTGTGCCTCATACTTAAGTAACAAAGCGGGGTTATATGGAACAACCCATCCGTCATGGACACCAACTAGTCTTTTACGAGACGTTATGGAACCCTTATTGTTGTAGTCCCGCTTATATTGGACGAATCCTCTTTCGTCAACGTGTGTTGTTTCGCAAGAGGGCTTAGGGAAGAACTTGGTGCAGTAGCCCTTTGCAGAGTCCCAGCAAGGAAAGTCGGTTCTATGATCAGTGCCAAATGGACCGTGTACCATGTGTCTCAAAACCAACTCCCTTAACCGGCCACTGGCTTCTTCTTCCGAGGGAATATCTGCTCTGATTAGTGAGTCGATTTCGGCTGCTTGGACTGGTCCGTCTCCGTCAATCTTAGATACGATATGAGCATGAGGAAGGCCCCTCATCTGCATTTCGATGACGTAGACGAAATAGACCGCACGTCCGAACATGGCCCCACTTCTCAGATCTCGGAGAAGTTCCAGAAGTTTAATCCGGAAGACTCTGCAAGCGGTGCTAGGGTCACTGCGACCACCCCCACGGGGACAAGCCTTCTTGTTTTCCTCCCAAGTCGCGCTGTATGTAAAAGTTAGAAAGAAAGTTGGGGAGCCCAGACGACAAACAAGAGCCATTGCGTGTTCATAATGAACTTTCATGTATCTGGGACCCCCTGTAAATGAACTTGGGAGGTAAACTTTTCCAGCTTGTGCCCCACCCTCGCCCTGGACAGTTTCGTCATTGGCTATGTCTTCCAAGATCTGCCTGCCAGGGCGGCCAACACGTTGAACATCGAGGAGTTCATCGAAAGGCCCTATCCGCAAGGCATTGGAAGTTTGTTTGGTCTGTGAGAACTTAATAAAACGAAGCTTCTCTTCCTCGTACCTCGCATACATCTCAACCTGCCAGGCTTGAGAAAGACGGCCGATATGAGAGAAGCGAGGTTCGGAAAGGAGAAGACAACGTATGTAGTTGAACTGCGTGAGTTTTTTCCCACCAGGGGCGGATTAAGGATGTGATTTTGGGGGGGGCGGTTTCGAAAATATAGGCCTTCTTTTTTGCCGTGGATAAGAAAGGTGTTGAATGAATAAGAATTGTTGGGTGGGAAGGTATTTTAAACATGTTTTAAAACATGTTAAAAATAATTGTTTATTTCCTATCATGTACCATATTAATTAAATTTAATTTTATTGTTTAAGCTGTAATACCGGATTGACCGCGTCGACCGCTATACCCTTGCTCGTTGGTTTTAATCACAACTTTTGTCATAGTAACATTGAAAATAGGCTATTAAGTTTAGGCCTACACTGACTACCAACTTACTGACTGTAGTGTATCCAAATTATAAACAAAATCTACCCATAGATGTTTATATAAAATAATATAATAAACAGATACATCGCTACAGACACTCCTATGGTAATTAGTTTTAGGTTAGGATTGGATTCTCACAAAATTCTCGCTATTAAAAGGCACATAGGTTACATAGAACAACCAAAGTGGTGATCCTAAACTTCTTTATTTTAAATTAACTAAATTTTGAATTTAACAATAAGTATTGTTACAAAAGATAAAACACATTTCAAATAAGAAGAAAATTAAGATGAACTAAAGTAATTGGGTACAGAAATATTCCAATTAAAACGTAAAAAAAAACAACTAAACACCTTGAGTACAGAAACATTATTATAATAACAAATTATGCTTTTTAGTTTCGTTCATCATGGCAAATTTGTTGATTACATTTTCCTCGTCCACGTCGATGTCCCGATGGATGTACAACATCGCCAATCCATTCAGACGACATTCGTGACGCACAGGCATCACGGTCAGTGCTGAACATCTGAGGACCGTGTTTACTCATGATGTAATACTATTAATTAAGAGAGACGCAGACAAAAGAATGATACCGGAAGGTCGTTATTATTAATGCATTTTAATATTTAATTATTTTAATTAGAACAGTTAGTGGATTTGTTATGTTTTAAAATGAAAGTTTAAAACTTATCCGTTATGTGCTTCCGCGATAACACATGATGTAATAGGCCTATAGAATTTAGAGGAGGAATATTTTCAGAACAGCCTTAAAACAAATACGTTTTAAATTATTTTTTCAGATTTCTAATATTAATAATTTTATCGTGTTAACACAACAAAAAGTATTATTATTAGAAATCCGAAGAATTAATTTAAAATGTATTTGTTTTACGGTTGTTCTGAAAATATTCCTCCTCTAAATTCTATAGGCCTATTACATCATGTGTTATCGCGGAAGCACATAACGGATCAGTTTTAAATTTTCATTTTAAAACATAACAATTCCACTAACTGTTCTAATTAAAAATTAAAATTTAATAATAATAACGTTCTTTGGTATCATTCTTTTGTCTGCGTCTCTCTTAATAGTAAACACGGTCCTCAGATGTTCAGCATTGTCCGTGATGGCCGTGCGTGGTATTTGCGGAGTTGGTAACACTGTCGGCGCTACGACCAATCCTCCTCCGAATTTGTCCACCCACAAAATGACAACGGGGGAAATAGACGCCTGTGAAGGTCCTCGGCACCCTCAAGTTATTGCGATTTGCAGTGCCGCAGCAGCAGGCGTGAGGCGTAATCAGTAAAAGCGCGGTGAGGTGCCCGCCGACGGAGCGGCGCTCGGAAACAATTTATTTTTATTTTATAGGTATCACCTTTATTTTGTACATACTTAGTTTTAATCCTTATTTTGTCATAATTTATCTCTAACAGTATTACAATTACTAAAACTATAATCATACACTTATTATAGCTTTTGATAACTTGACAGCCAAAACAGTATTCCAATCTTTGCAGCGGACGGGGGGGGCGGACGCCCCCCCCGCCCCCCCCTTTAATCCGCCCCTGTTTCCCACGATTGTCAAGTATACCAATATGCCAACCCAATGTACCTTGCGGATAAAGCAGAGGATATTGGAAGGGTTCCATTAATGGACTAAGGAGATCAATAGAAGTTGGGCTGTCGGAGCCTAATTTCCATATTGTCAATTTTCTTGGTTCCCTGACAGTTTCCTCAGTGCTTAGAACAGCGTGAACCTCAACTCCCGTTTGTTTGTCACCAAGAGTGGGCCCATGAGTCGCCCGAGAGGTCAATTGGAAATCTAAATGCGCATGGATAGACGGCTCATTGCCTAATCGGCGGAAGTCATTAACGAATGGATTGGATCTGTAAATAAATCGAGTAATAGAATCTATAATTTCTCCATCAAGTCCCCTACCCATTGCGATGTTACGTCGTTCTTCGCCGTCATCTAAGTACAATCGAGAACGGTTAACAAACTGTAAATCACCTAACTCAGTTTTGAACTTCTGGCCAGGAGCGTTCAAGTCATGTACTTGATGGTACATACGACCTTCAATTTTGAAAAACGAAAGACCACGTGGATGCCGGTATCCACCAGGCACTTCAAGGGCGCAAAAAGCGAAGAGGTCATTGTACGCCCGCGCTCGTTCAAGAAATCGATGGTCAAGGTAGAATGGTTCTTGAAGGGGGGACAAATGTAGAACATTATAAGCTCCCTCTCCACAACACCACTTTTTCCTATCTAGTTCCTCCTCAAATAAACGTGCGTGACACAAAGGACACTGATAAACATCATTAGTCCACAGACTGGTTTTACGCAATTTGTAAGGAACAATATTGTCGAGCACATCTCCTTGCCAAGACTCCATTGGGCCATTTTTGGAAATGAGACGAACAAGTGAGGGAGGCACATGTCTCAGTTCAGAGCAAAGCGGTTTTTTTGAGACGGAAAATTTGGACCCTCTGACGCGAAGCTTCGGGATGATGCTGGCTATAACGCTCAACAGCCGCTCGATGTACTTCGGGGTGTTGTTGAGTATAACGCTCAACAGCCGCTCGATGTACCTCGGGGTGTTGTTGAGTATAACGCTCAACAGCCGCTCGATGTACTTCGGGGTGTTGTTGAGTATAACGCTCAACAGCCGCTCTGATGACCTCAGGGTGCTGTTGATTGTATTTGCGAGCATTTTCTCGAAGCTTTTCGCGGTGTCTCTCTGTATACCTCTTTTTGGCCTCTCTCACTTGTTCTTCACGAGTTGTCGTAAGAACCTTTGGCCGTCCACGTTTAGATTTCCTCGGTCTCCCCCGTCCTCTAGGGGCAGGCACAGCCGTCTGTTTTGTCGGAGAAAAAGCTTCAAGTTGTGAAATAGGCAACTGGACGTCACATTCAGGATCAAGTTGATGAGGGGGAATAGACCTAGCAAATTTAATCTGAGTGATGCAAAATTCAGAATTACTTACATCTGGAGCAGCGTTGTTCAGTAACAAACCAGCAAGAGCAGCATAAGTATCACACACAAAAAGACGTGCCAAGTTTATATCTGGATTCAATAAGTTATGCTGTCGCTGATTATCTACTGCATGGGAATCGAATAAATAAAGACGATCATGTGAACGCCAAAAGGCCACACATTTAAGTAGTCCGGTCACGGCCGGATTTACCGCATGGGCAACATGGGCACATGCCCAGGGCGGCAAATTTCAAGGGCGGCAAAATTTTGGAGAAATTAAAATTTATATCTGTATGCACGGCGCGTTGTCATCGTCATGGTCTCAGGCCACATAGCCGTATTGTGGTGAAACGGCAAAGGGCAGACTCACTGCAGTCTGCCTGCGTGGAAGCCGCGGATGCGTGGACGAGCGTCTATTGCGCGCGGCAGACGATGTGATAGTTAGTGGTGGGGAGCCGTATTCGTATTCCTCGCCGTCATTAGTCCGGTGGGACATACGGGGGAAATTCGGAGCAGCTTAATGACGTCGCTTCACTGTGTGACGGCTATGATGCTGACGTCATAACAAAGTTATGACAAAGTTAAAGTTTCTATATTTGGCCGCTACTCGGCTAGTCTCGCTTGCCCTCTTTCTTTCTTTGTTTTTGAGTATTGAGGAATCGTTGTTAGTGTAGTAAGATCTGGATAAAGATGAATAAATAAGTCAAACCTAAGCCTAAAAATCTTAAAAGCATTTTATTTACTAATAAATATACCGGTATTCATGTGTAAGATTAGAAATAGATACAGTATCCTTATAGTAGTACATAATCCTTAACAATTTTTGGATTGGCACTCTTTAAATGTAGTGTTAAGTTAAATTGGGTGTGTGATAGATTGGTGCAGGATTCTGCAATCCAAACCTTGCACCTAAGTTTTGGTTCCAAAAAACTTTACCAAATTTAAACTTTACTACCAGTAATTACTGTAAATACATCTTACCGAATTCGACTAGGATTCGTTTATGGGGAATTAAGGAATAGGCTGACTGTTAAGACAGTTAAACTTAGTTGCATAAAATTACGTTTCATACTAACCAAAAATATAGCCTAGCTAGGCCTAAAACGTTGAACGCTTTGAATCGTTTCTATTCAAACTAAAGCAGGCCCTAGTTTATGTAAGCTAGGCCTGATAAAAACAAAACAAAAAATACCTATAACAAAAATAAACATTTTTATTTTGTAAAAGAGTTTTCGAATTCTCCTTAAAAAGAGGACCATGATAGAATTTATCCATTTCCATTCATCATCATCACCTAATCCTATAGAGGTTAGGCTTAGGCCTAGTGTAAACAATATTATTCAGTTGTTGCAGACGACAACTCTGAAATCAGGCGTATTGAGCGCTAGACTGTTCGTAGCGATAACCAAGGAACGTCAATGACGTCATAGTTTGCTCCGAATGTCTCCCAGTCCCGTATGCCCCACCGGTCATCAGCCACGGCCATCTCTAGTACATAGTAGAGTACTAGAGATGGCCGTGCATCAGCCCATCCCGCCAAGTCGCCATTTCGCTTCCGCTTGGGCGGTCCGGCTGTGTGTTGTTGATTTGCTCATAACTCTTTAATGCTGTGTTTCGTGTGAGATTTCATTTGAATTTGAAATACGCAATAATTTTTGTTATATTTTTAAAACATAGGCCTAATGGATGAGCAAAAAAGACTTAGTGGCGCGGGATACAGGAAATTAGCTGAAGTGAAGAAGATGAATAAAAATGAGGTGCTTGTCCAAACTTTAAAGTTAGATTTCTTCTTTAAAAAAAAGCAATGTCGCCGCAATGTGGCTCCTTGGAGGGTACAAAGGGAGCCGGGGGGGGGGGGGGGGGGGGTGAAGGGGCGGCAGATTATTATATGCCCATGGGCGAAGAAAACGTAAATCCGGCCCTGAGTCCGGTAAAAAGAAACCCACCATCAGTTGAATCATGGGACAAAATACCTCTCAAGATGGAAGTTAAGGATTCAACAACTGTAATATATCCATCAGGAAGGCGGGGGTACAGCCCGTTAGAAATAAAAGAAATTTCAGCAATGACGATGGATTCTCCCTTCAGACTGAAATTTCTTACAAGATCTTCTGGAAATAAATAACGGTTAACTATTCCGTTCACGTGACGTGACTGCCGGTACACGCTGTCGCCAGTCAACAACACCTCATCGATAGTAGATGAGGAGAAATTCCCACCCAAATAATGCCAACCTAGTCAGTAGCGGCTCGTGGCCCGTGCGGCCCGTGCGCCCGCACGGGGCGCCAAGGGCGCGCCGGCTTAAGGGGGGCGGCGCGGGGCGCCGCTCTGTGTGACGAGAACGGGGAGTCAGACAGGCAGGCACTTGAAAAAACAAGAGGAGAGAGGGGAAATGACAGTTTTTATCGAGTAAATTTATAAGTTTTCCTCAAATTATTTATCTTCATGATGCAAGATAGCAGATCAATGATCTTGTTTGTATGATTTTGAAATTCGTATGGATACAACCAGCAACCAAGCGAACCCTGAAAGACTCGAGCACCCATCCAAGTTTGCGGTGTCTTTCTTAGAATTTAGGCACCTTTATAGGCTTGTAGGTATCCTCTTCATAGTATTGGTATTCTAATAATGGACGAATGGTACTAATGGTAGGCTACGGTACGGACGGCAATTTTTAGAAGGGGTACAAGCATTGGCGTTCATCCTGGGGCGGCGTTCTGTCATGCTGGACATCCGCCATATTACTATAAACAACGAAATTTTCATAGATCAATGCCTTCGTCAAAGGAAACCAGTTTGGGAGGAGAGTTTTTGTTAAGTAACTTGCATGTGGCGAAAGAAATGGTGGTGGTAGGTTTAATTTTTTCGAGAGAATATGAGAGAGAATCGGATAAAAACAATATTCATATGAAATAGTAATTTTATTTTAAAGGATTTATGTTGTTAAGTTCAACTTATGGTAATTATCCATTAGGACTGTCAACATTAATACATTAACATTAAATTCTCCTTTGCAAGTTATAGGAAATACCACCCGTCGCAGCAGACCTGCTGCGTACTCAGAGAATTTCCAAATTAGTAATTTAATTTTGGCCAGATAAACCGGTAAACCAAATATCATCACATGCCCATTTATAGGGAAATAAATGTCTATTCTCCTTATGATAAAAATAAAGGGAAAGAGTATGCAGGTATGCTGCCATGAGGAACACTAAAAATAGGTTTATAGCTTAAAAATATATATATATTTCGACCATATGAAGCCTTATACTTCGTTTCTTCAATATCTGTCCATTGCTATAACCCCCGCCACGTAACTTGACGAATGAATTTTCACTACTATTCAGTTAAAATGATTGGATAATCAGCTGTTCTATCAAAAATTGCATGTAACGTAAGTTCGATGTTTTTGGAAAAGTACCCCCTCTCCTCCCCTCGCCCTACCCAGCTGTTTTTGGCCATTCGTCAACTTATAAAGGAGTTTGCCTATTCTCCATATGATTAACATCAGGGAAAAGAATATGCAGGTTTGCTGCCGTGATAAGCATAAAAACTAAGATTTTTTTATCATAAATGGATGGATGTCAACTAAATAAAGCTAAATACCAAGATTCATCCAAAAATATTGGTTAACAAGTGAAATATTAACACATCCTTATTCTCCATAAGATTAATATTGGAGCCCCAAAATACAATGTACTGTCTTTAGACTTTTGAATATCTCGGTAACCAATGGAGATAGAGCAAAGCTTTAAAATACTAAATTGTGTGTTTTTTTTTTTTTTTTTTTTTTTTTTTTTTTGAGCTAAATCCAATAGTCAAAATATAATTTTTAAATTTTTTAAAATTACATATGAAAAATGCAAAAAACCCATTTTTGGGGTACAAAACCCCCCAAAACTACCCCTTTCCGGTAGGTCGATATGTCTGGTTTACGAACTCATCCGAATAAACGTAGGATTGCACATCTCTACCAAATTTGGTGTCGATCGGACCATTTTTACGAGAGTTATCTCGTGTCTAGGGACACACATATAAATATATAAATATATATATATATATAAATTTTAATGACTATTATTTTTGTCTCTGGGCACCTCAAAACGAAAAAGTAACATGGTCCCGAGCTTAGGTCTTACCATGAGACCTACGGTAATAGCTTATTCCCTATGGGAAATTCGCTAAAACGACAAAAATCTTTCACAACAGCGAACGGCCAAGGGTGCACCCACTCTACATGCCGAAGCCAGTCGTCCATGCATCGATGCGGCCGGCACGGCAGCTCAGAAATGTTGTTTGTTCTACCCGACTTTTTGCAAGACAGTGTATCTGTGCATACTTTGCTTCAGAATCTATAGTTAGGCCTATTTAATTATTATTTATTTTAAAAGTTTTAAAAATTTACTTAGATGAATCCAAATACATTTATTTAAAGACTTCAAAATAATATCAGTAATTTAAGACCAACAAATTTGTGGAATACGTGATTGTTACAGATAACGCGTTTTTATTTTCGTCTTGAAGCTTCAATTCTTGGAATCAGAACGTCATTGTTGCCGGACGCGCCAATTGTTATCTAATCAGCAGATAAAACTTTCCTCACTACCTACCCAACCTGGAGTTTCCCAATTGTTGCACGTTCTGATAATTTTAATAATAATATTTTAGGTCGGTTTAACAAGATACCGTACGGTAAACAACTATGTCTTTCCAGTTTTATAAAAACTATTTATGTTTTCAATGAAGTTATGAATTGACATGTCAAAAAACTAAGCGGTGCAGAATATCGGTAACGTAAAAGCATAAAATAAAAGGAAAATATCCTTAATTCTAATCAATACTTAAAAATTATTAATTAAAAAATAAATACTTTCCGAATATGTTTTAATTGCTGCAATTCCCTAGTTTTTTACTTTAAATAATGAGTGATCAGTACCGATCTATTTATTGTCTACCACGATTACTGTAACATATAACCAACATCTTATGAGTATGGGTGAGAACTCAAGGTGAAGCGCCGAGATGAAATCGAGGTTGAGTCATTTTTATCATGAGTTACCCGAAAGCCGAAAGAAGCAGTGTCAAGAGGGGGGGGGGGGGGGTGGTCCCGTAGGCCCCGGGTGGTCGGGGATAGCATGATGTTGCAAAGCAGGTGGGGGCGGCAAATTTGGTCTTGCACGGGCGCTAAAAAACTCACGAGCCGCCCCTGAACCTAGTGCACATGTAGCGTTGGCCACACACTGGGCGTTGTTGCTAAAGGCATCGAAGCGTGCATGACCCTGGTGAAACGAGCCAGCGGCAACACATGAAAATGACATGGTTAAACGTGCACGTTAAATGTATAATAACGAAATTTAACACTAAACGGAACGAATGTTAACTATAGGTGTACTTAAACAAAGTGATATAGTTAGATACGAGAACTAAAATGAAAGTCGGCAAAGTAGATCACAGTTCACAGCGCCAGTGGACAGATAGGGAAATACGTAGAATATCACACCAAACGAGAAATATAAATAATTTAATTAATTTTTTTATACTTAAACATGTAAATATTGTGTTCTAACATTATTCCTTCTGTTTCCGTATTTAAACCTACAAGTATGCAAAATTTTAACTTCCTATCTCACTCGGAAGTTGATTATTTATTAATATCCCATATAAGTCAGTCAGTCAGTCAGTTACACATAGGGCTGTATAGTTTATTAGACTCGCCTACGGCTCGATGGGGCTCCGCCCCCATTCCCCTTTAGGGGTGTCCCTAAATTCGTAAATTAATAAAAAGTCAAGTATGAAATTGGTTATATCCACGGAAGAACTGAACAGCCAAGACAGTAACAAAACCGTCTATACACACAATTCACAATCGATAGTTAAAAAAGCTTTGAAAATCTCATCGGTTTTAATAACTCTTCGTAGTTAAAATTTGTTAAAATTTGTTGAGTGTGATATAATGATTATTTATTCTGGGTGTTATGCTGAATGGAGGGTCCACTCAATAATTTGTTGCCCCAATTCCGTAATTTCTGTAAATTAGTTTGTAAATAAAAAAGTCGAGTATTAAACAGGTTAGCTTTACCAAAGAAGTGCACAGCCAAGACAGTAACAAAAGGCTAATAAACACTTCTCACCATTAATAATAATTAAAGCTTTTAATTTCGTCAAAAATTGTTGCAATAAATCAGTGAAAACAATAAAATAACATTAAACGAAATAATATAAAATCTGATAAACGAGATAGAAATCACAAAAGACTATAAAGTTTTAATAAGATTGACTAAAATCCGAGGAGGAACTTACTAAAATATGTAAATTAGTAACACCAACCCCGACAATAGCTGAATTTATATTTTTAATAGTCTCTTAAAAGGAGGTAAGGTCCCCAATTTCAAGTTTTCGGTAACTATTCTGGTTTACGATATACCAAAGGTCTCTAGAGTTTAGGCCTATCATCTTGTAATAAATCTGTTTTGAGGGCTAATGTGTAGAGATACGGTAAAATGTTCTGAAAACTGTAAGCCATTAATAAAATATTTAATTCATATTCAGCAACATTTTTCGATAGGACCAATCGTTTTGTCAGTAGAGTAAAAAAACTGAAAACGCGATTGCACAAAAATTAGTCTGGAGATTTACGAAATTGGTGCGATATACGACAAAAAGTCACGAGACCAGGGCCGCCGAGAGGGGGGGGCAAAGGGGGCAATTGCCCAGGGGCCCGTGCCCCACAGGGGCCCGAGCTGGACCGAAGAGAAAAAAAAGAAAAAAATTACTAAAACCATTAATGCTTTGAATAAATCTGTGTTTTAAGGATAAGAAACAAACGAGCGAGAAAAAAAACGAATGTAGAATGCGTTTAAGGCCCTGGTCTACCCGAGCCCGTATGGCGACTCGCGGCCGCGGCCGTAGCGCTAGGCGAGTTTTATGGATGCAGAGGTGTACGGCAATCGTGTTTTAAAAATAACTAATTAAGATAGAGATTGGCTCTTAATTTTTATCTAAAAGTACAAATATGGATCTTATCTTATGTGTTTTTTGAATTTTTAAATAAAATTTCTTATTTCAGTTATAACATAACTGTCTAAAATCATCTGTTTTTTCTCTAGTGGCAAGTTTTATAGATGCAGAGGTTTACGTTGATCGCGTTTTAAAACTAACCAATTAAGACAGAGATTGGCTCTTAACTTTTTATGAAAGTAAAAGAAAAGGATCTCGGCGGCTATCTTTTTTTGAATTTTAAATAAAATGTCTAATTTTAGCTATAACTGACTAAAATTATTTGTTTTTCTCGATGCAAATGCAAGGGTTTTTTTAGAATCCTGTTATCTTCTGCTAAATGCAGCTAGAGCTATAACTAAGGTGTCATATTAAAGAAGAAAAAACGGTGTTAAATTTCCTTAGTTGCACTTCGGTAATCTAACTTGGTAGTTTCATCAAAACTAATGGAAAACCTCAGTTAAAATTTGAGAAAACATATGATTTTAGATAGTTATAGGTGAAATTAGAAATTTTATTTTAAAATTCTAAAAGATAGCCGACTAGATCTTTTTTCTATTTTTAGAAAAAGTTAACAGCAAATCTCTGTCTTAAGTACAGTAGTTAGTTTTAAACACGACCCCCGTAAACCTCTGCATCTATAAAACTCAAAAACAGATAATTTTAGACAGTTATAACTCAAATTAGAAATTTTATTTAAAAATTCTAAGAGGATAGCCGACGAGATCCTTTTTTCTACTTTTAGAAAAAGTTAAAAGTCAATCTCTATCTCAATTGGTTAATTTTAAAACACGATCTCCGTAGACCTCCTGCAGCCATCAAACTCGCTTAGCGCTACGGCCGCGAGGCGGCATTTGGCATTGTTGTTCGGGCTCAGGTAGACCGGAGCCTTAATCACGTTTTGTATAAGTTTGCGTTTTAAATTATTGACAATGTAAAACTTTTCCTTCCCACACCCGGAAGCATTCTAGTAGACGCTATAACCTTTAGTTATTTGTTATATCTATGCCCTCGGTCTTCGTTCACAGGTCCAAAAATTATAAAGTTAAAACTAACCCCGTTTATCCAAATGTTTCAATTACGCTTCAGCTATTCATGGCTCTTCCCGCATTAGTAGCTGGAGCTGAGCGGCCATTTATTGCTCTGAAAAGGATTAAAAGTTTCAGTTGTTCAACGATGGGGCAACTATGACTGTGTGACCTAACTCACCTTGCTATGGAATCAGATCTTGCCCGTAGCTTAGATTTTAGGGATATAATTGAAGATTTTCCAGCAGAAGAGCTCGAAAGAATCTCATGATGTAAATTTTTTTTATATTTACTCCAGTGTATATATTAATCAATTTTCAATGTCTTAGTTATGATTGTTTACGCCCTATTTTGCTATAACTTAATAACATCTAGATATGTAAAAATATATTTCGTATACGTAGGAAGGTTATGTTGTTGTTGTTGTTTTTTTACGCGGAGAGGGGGCCCGAAATCTATATTGCCCAGGGGCCCAGGATTTCTCTCGGCGGCCCTGCACAAGACCAAAATCGTAGTTCATCCAATTCAGTACCGTAGTAGTCTCAAATCTATGAAAGACCTACCGTTTAGCCTTAGAGCTGAAATACTAAAATTACGATTTCTCTAGTTGGCCAAAAGCCACTACTTATTTATCACAAAACTGAGGAAAAGTGAAAATGTAATTTGAGAGTAAACGGAAAGAGATACGGCAAAGTATGTTAGAATCAAAATTGTGGATATTAAAAAGACCTATAAAAGTTGTCATTTTTTAGTCGCTAGAGCCCTAAATCTAAATATAAATTTCACAAAAATCAGTTTGAAGGGTTAACGGTGCGATGTACGATAAAAAGTCAAAGGACCAAAATTGTAGATCATCCAATTCCCTCTCGTAATATCGCTCTCAGATTTCAGATAAGACTAACCGTTTAGGCGGCTAGAGCTGAAATACTAAAATTACGATTTCTCTAGTGGACCAGAACCGGTATTTTCCCACTACTTACGTTCACAAAATCCGGAAAAACTGAAAAATGTATTTTTTAAGTAAACGAGAAGAGATACATTTGGCAGCTAAAGCTGAAATACTAAATTACGATTTCTCTAGTGTCCCAGAACCGGTATTTTCCCACTACTTATGTTCGCAAAATGCGGAAAAAGTGAAAAAATGAATTTTGTGAGTAAACGAGTAGAGATACGGCAAAATATACAAGGAGCAAAATTGTAGATATTAAAAAGATGTATCGAAATAAACCTTAAAAATCTTTTTACGACCATCCGTTTAGTCACTAGAGCCCGAAAACCGAAAACGGCATTTCATTAAAAACGCTCTGGAGGCTTAACGGTGCGATATACGATAAAAAGTCAAAGGACCGAAATTGTAGAAAATTAAATTCCCTATCGTAGTATTGTTCTCAGATTTTAGATAGGACGAAGCGTTTGGCCGCTAGAGCCAAAAAACTAAAATTACAATTTCGGAAATCCGCCATTTTGAATTTTTTTAGTAGGTTAAAACAACAAATTTGCAAGTTTAAGATTTTATCCTTAGCATTGGCCGTTCAGGCTAGACGTATGCCAAATTTCAAGTCTCTAGCTTAAATAGTTATGTCAGAAATTCGTATCCCATATAAGTGAGTCAGTCAGTCAGTCAGTTACACATAGGGCTGTATAGTTTATTAGACTCGCCTGCGGCTCGATGGGGGCTCCGCCCCCATGCCCCCTTATAGGGTTGCCCCAAATTAGTTAATTGCTCTTAGTCTCAAGTACCGAACAGGCTAGACCCCCCCCCCCCCCCCCCCGCTAGGGGTTGCCCTAAATTCGTAAATTAATAAAAAGTCGAGTTTAAAATACGTTACTTCCACGGAAGAACTGCACAGTCAAGACTGTAACTACCAGTTTCGTTAATCATTCACAAAGTCTCAAATAATGAACTGTCTAGTTCCACCAAAGTACTGAACAGGCTAGTTCCATCGAAGTTTTGAAAAGCTAAGTTTTAAATTACGTGTAGCTCTACTACAAAAATGTGTGATACTAACTCCTCCACGTTACCAACCACTTGGTCTGGAACGTCAACGATTTTAGATGCGGCACAGAAAAATTGCAATGGGGCAAAATTAATCTTAATTAAGTATCTTTAAATTAAATTTTCATAGGTAAAAAAATGTAATGTGCCCACTATAGCAAAACAATAATGCTAAAAATAGACAATAATTGATTATGTGAAAATAACTATTAAAATAATAAAATAATCAAGCTATAATAATGCATAAACTAAAGAAATTGAAAGTAACACTTAAACCAAATCTAGGATAGCCAACCACGATATTAAAAGAATCGGAAAATAAAAACTAATAAAATTCGAAGTATTGAAAAGCTAAGTTATTAATTTACTTGTAACTCTACTAAAATGTGTGATGCTAACTATTCCACGTCACCAACTACTTAGTCTAAAAACGTCAACGAGTTAACATGCGTCCAATTAAAATTGCAATGGGTCAAAATAATTCCAAATTAAGTATTTTTACATGAGATTTTCGTACATTTTAAAAATAAAGTAATATGCCTATTAGATTAAACAATAATGCTAAAAAATAGAAAACAACCAATAATAAGTGTGAAGATTGCTATTAAAATAATAAAAAATCAAGCTATGCTAGTTAATAAACTTAAGAAATTAAAAATACAATTTGAACTAAATATAGTATCGCCAACCACGATATTAAAAGAATCGGCTGATACAAACTAATTAAAAATAAAAACTTGTAAATTTCAGGATATAGAAGAAAAACGTTTAAATTTCTGAAATAGCAAATAACATTCAAATCAATAAGCGAAAACAAGAATTGAATAACATGAAAACAAAATCATAGGAAATAATAAAAACGGGGAAGATCCGCAAAAAACCCCTACTATTACAAACTACTAATTATAAGAATATAAAATCTAGACCTGTGAAATAATAATTTATTCATAAAAACCTGTTAGTTTTGTTCAATAGCCGTTTAAAAATTATTAAAAACATATTTTAAGTGTGTATTAAAATAAAATATAAAACACTGAATATAAATAATGCAGAAAGATAATAATTAACTGTCTATTAAGTATCGTACTAAGTAATAGAAGTATGTAACGTTAAGATCACGGCACGATCTAGACAGAAAATTCATAGAATGCGATATTCGGCTGAGAAGTTCACGTGGGGTGAATTTGAATAAGTAATCTAAAATAAATTGAAATGAAACGAGAACCTAACATTTAAATCTGTTCTTTTTGTTCAACACTTATTTAAACATTCTCAAAAACAAATTTTAAGTGTGAAAAAATCTAATATAAGACACTGAATATAAATCAAACAGAAAGATAATAATTAACTATTAAGTGTTGTAATCGAAGTATGTTACGTTAAGATCACGGCTCAAGCTTCACAGAAAATCCATTTAATGCGAAATTCGGCCGGAAGAATATTCCCGTGTGAATTTGAATAAGTAATCTAAAATAAATTGAAACAAAACGAGAACATAACATTTAAATCTGTTAGTTCTGCTCAACAGTTATTTAAAAATTCCCTAAGACATATTTATGATGTGTGTAAAAATATAAAAGAAACGAGCTTTCAATGCAGCACAATCTCATTGCTATTTTGAAGGTGAGTGGATAACGGTTTGTTAAATATGAGGGATACTAACGTTGTCAACAGCAAGAAAGCAGGTGTAGTTAAAAGACATGATTTAAATACAAGCGAGAACTAAGCGACTATTCACCCGCCATGGGAATTCTCCATAGTAGGAGAAGAAAATTCACCTTTGGTAAACATTCAAGATAGCGCATATGCTGCATTAGCTACAAATTAGGCATTATCACTGTATAAAAATCATAACGAATATAACCCTGGGTACCTGGTGAAATGACCCGCTCTCAATGCAGTAGAACACCATAAATCATATTAAATTGGAGTGTATCCATCGAAGGATACAGTGCTTATATCAAACACGGGTGTAGTTGAAAGAGATCATTTAAACACGAGCGAGAACTAAACCTGAAGAGTGATCTACGATACCACGCGGTGATATACGCTGATACGGCTGAACTACGTTACCGACAAATCTATATTTTTTACCTTTTTTATAGTTAAAAAGTAAAAAAGTTGTAGTTTTATGATTTTCCCTAAATTGAAACAACTCAAAGAATGTCCATGCCAAATTTCAAGTCTCTAGCTTAAACGGTGGCTTCAGGACTTAATAACATAAGTGAGTGAGTGAGTCAGTTACACATGGGGCTGTATATATTATAGACTCGCCTACGGCTCGATGGGGGCTCCGCCCCCATGCCCCCTAGGGGTGTCCCTAAATTCGTAAATTAATAAAAAGTCAAGTATGAAATTAGTTAATTTTACCGAAGAACTGAACAGCCAAGACAGTAACAAAACCGTTTAATACACACAATTCACAATCGATAGCTAAGAAAAGCTTTGAAAATCTCCTATGAATCGGTTTTAATAACTCTTCGTAGTTAAAATTTGTTAAAATATTTTGAGTGTGATACAATAATTATTTATTCTGGGTGTTATGCTGAATGGAGGGTCCACTCCCTAATTTGTTGCCCCAATTCCGCACAGTAGACTCCCTCTTAACCGGCCACCTCGGGACCAGGCCTCGGCCGGATAACGATTTTGCCGGTTAAACCGATGCACCTTTAAAAACACCAACCTAAATGGCCTAACTGCAATTATGACTTGAAGAAACAACTCTTTTGTTACTCTATATAATTTATAGCTTACATCCGACACACATGAGATCCACAACTAAACTAAACTAATAATGATTTGTTTCCTTATTTTGTGTTCTGGATAGCAGGTCCAAACGCTTTCACTTCCGGTGTCATACACTTTCGTTGAGGACAGTTCATTTTAATTGGTTTGAGAAGGTCAATACAGCATGATATAGGCTAACGTTGAATTGAATGAAACAGTAGATAAGAAAACAACGTTTCCGGCGAAACACAGCCGGTTAAAGCGATGTTGAGATAAAAAATGGCCGGTTAAAAAGATGCTGTTTTTCTAGCCGGGTAGGCCGGTTAAAGCGGAGACCGGTTAAAAAGAGGCCGGTTAAGAGGGAGTCTACTGTAATTTCTGTAAAAACTTGATGCAGTGAACGGGCTTGTTGAGGGTTATTAACTCCAATGTGTTTGCTGAATTAGTTTGTAAATAAAAAAGTCGAGTGTTAAACAGGTTAGCTTTACCAAAGAAGTGCATAAACAATACAGTAACAAAAGGCTAATGCACACTTCTCACAATCAATAATAATTAAAGCTTTTAAATTCGTAAAAAATTGTTGCAATAAATCAGTAAAAACAATAAAATAACATTAAAATGAAATAATATAAAATCTGATAAACGAGATAGAAATCACAAAAGACTCCAAAGTTTTAAAAAGATTCCCTAAAATCCGAGGAGGAACTTACTAAAAGTATGTAAATTAGTAACACCAGCCCCGACAATAGCTGAATTCATATTTTTAATTGTCTCTTGAAAGAAGGTAAGGTCCCCAATTTCAAGTTTTTGGTAACTATTCTGGTCCTGTAATAAATCTGTTTTGAGAGCTAATGTGTAGAGATACTGCAAAATGTTCTGAAAACTGTAAGCCATTAATAAAATATTTCAGTCATATTCAGCAACATTTTTCGATAGGACCAATCGTTTTGTCAGTAGAGTGGAAAAACTGAAAACGCGATTGCACAAAAATTAGTCTGGAGATTTACGCAATTGGTGCGATGTACGACAAAAAGTCACAGGACCAAAATCGTAGTTCATCCAATTCAGTACCGTAGTAGTCTCAAATCTATGAAAGGCCTAACCGTTTATCCGCTAGAGTTGAAATATACTAAAATTACGATTTCTCTAGTTGGCCAAAAGCCACAACTTATTTATCACAAAACTGGGAAAAATTGAAAAATGTATTTTGAGAGTAAACGGAAAGAGATACGGCAAAGTATGTTAGAATCAAAATTGTAGATATTAAAAAGACCTATAAAAGTTGTCGTTTAAACATTTTTGTAGGACAAACCATTTAGTTGCTAGGGCCCTAAATCTAAATATAAATTTCACAAAAATCAGTTTGGAGGGTTAACGCTAGGATGTACGACAAAAAGTCAAAGGACCAAAATTGTAGATCATCCAATTCCCTATTGTAATATGCTCTCATATTTCATATAAGACTAACCGTTAGGTCACTAGAGCTGAAATACTAAAATTACGATTTCTCTAGTGGACCAGAACCGGTTTTTCCCACTACTTACGTTCACAAAATCCGGAAAAAGTGAAAAATGAATTTTGTGAGTAAACGAGTAGAGATACGGCAAAATATACGGGAAAAGAAATTGTAGATATTATAAAGATCTATCGAAATGAACCTTAAAAAAAATTTTACAACCATCGGTTTAGGCACTAGAGCCCGAAAACCAAAAACGGAATTTCATTAAAAACGCTCTGGAGGCTCAACGGTGCGAGATACGATAAAAAGTCAGAGGACCGAAATTGTAGAAAACTAAATTCCCTATCGTAGTGTTGTTCTCAGATTTTAGATAGGACGAAGCGTTTGGCCGCTAGAGCCAAAAAAGTAAAATTACAATTTTGGAAATCCACCATTTTGCATTTTTTTTTAGTAGGTTAAAACTAAAAATTTGCAAGTTTAAGATTTTACACTTAGCATTGACCGTTCAGGCTAGACGTATGCCAAATTTCAAGTCTCTAGCTTAAATAGTTACGTCAGAAATTCGTATCCCATATAAGTGAGTCAGTCAGTCAGTCAGTCACTTACACATAGGGCTGTATAGTTTATTAGACTCCTCCGTGATAATTGCATTGGCCTGAAAATTTGAAGGTTTATTTAAAGGTGACAGCCTAAGGAAAATTGTACATTGCATTATTCCCTTTAATTTGACATATAAATCGTGGAGAATAATGAATAGTCCAGTAGTTAATGAGAATCCAGCATTTCAACCGCATATTGTACAGGATAACTATTTTCATCACTCCGTATACGAAAGTGACAACTTGCCGTACAGCTGAGACCTTGGAAAGTAGTCATTTCCCAAACTGTCACCGTCAGCTGATTTTACTGACCTGTACGGAAAGTAATGTTTGTAAACATTACTTTCCATCCAAGGTAAACAAACTTTTCCGTACAGCAACAATCAGCTGGGTTTAAAACAAATTAAATTTTGGATTCCAGCTTTGTTTACTTTGTCCAATGGCGAAGAATTTACAAAAATAATCCTCCTTTAAAACTTCCACATTTATTAATAATTGCGTCGTGATGAAAAGTATCGTTCACAACTCGTCCGGAAAGCCCATTTCCAGACTCAATTTATTCTCAATTTATTTATTGTTATTATTATTTCTCACAAGTCAATGTATTCTGATATGTTCAGTGGTGTAGTGGCACATTTTTCAGTGTGGGAACGCTTGATAAATTTGTCAAATTCCCTGCAAAGAAAGATTTTACTCCCGGGTTTTTGAAAACCAGTGTGGGAACGCCGTTCCCACGCGTTCCTGCCCCACTGCACCCCCTGCTGATGTTTGGAGAACATAAAAAGATTAACATTAAACTGATGTCAGCCCAACAGTCTGACTAAGCTTTACATTGTCTTTTCATCATGTTCACCTACTTTCAAGTTTTAAAAAGTTCCAAATTGGTTTATGTTTTTTCACAATGTAGGTACTTACCTACCAAGAGTAAGTACCTTCAGAGTATTGTCAAAGACTTTGAAGTATTTGACAACCTAAAGCCACGACCGCACTGGACGAACATTGGTGGCAAATTTGTCCGGCGAACATAAAAATCAACAAACATTCCTAATGAATAATAACCAACCATGTGATTTTACATTCTAAAAGGTTAGCAACGAACAAACAAAAGTTCGGAAGAACTTTGTTTGGCGAACATGTTCGACCAGTGTGGACAGGGCTTAACTTCATTCACCAGACTTTAAATACAGTCAACTAGTTTAAAACTTACATCAACCAATCCAGGGACCATTGCCATAAAGTTTCCGATTTCTTCTACTCTGAAGTATTTGTCTTGGAAAACATCAGTTATTGCTCCCGTGGTGTCATCGATTCCTATTGAAAAATGAAACATGCTTGAAACTGAACTCAGTTGCACAGTTCATAACAAAATTATATTCATACCTACCATTGTTCATTATTTTACTAAACATTTACTGAAATATTTTGGAGAGTGGAAAGGAGAAGTTTATAAAAAAAATTGTTAAGATTTATTTCAAAATTATTTTTCTACTATAGAAATATACTTCTGTTAAGGCACTATTTATTTTATGATAGAGTAACATAGAATCAAGGTTTTGACAAGCATTAAAATATTGTTTAAGCAACGTGGTTCATATTATAGTACTGGGTTAATCGAGCCTTGCTTGTTGGTTTTAATTCACTTTTCCTATAGTATCATGGTAATCAGGCTTTGAAGTTTACGCCAACTATATCTTTTCATAGTGACAGCTGTTTCAAAACCAATGCTTAAAAGTAGAATTATTTTATTTTTGTTTGCTTTTCGTTGGCTTAAGGCAACCTGTAAGACCAATGTTGAAAACTAGTTTAATTGTTGATTGAAATTGAGCATTTTATTTTGATACGATTCAAAAATTACATTTAGTTCTAAATCAACGACATCTGACCAATCCAATATTGTGAATATCAGTACTGTATCACCAAAAAATTCACGTATTTTATAGCTTTTACATTAACAGATGTTTAAAATACTCAAGCCAATCCCAATGTTATTCTAATGGGAAAATTTCAAATTTAATTTGTATATAGCGCCCTTATTAAACGACACCAAAAACTTGAAAATCAGTTGAAAATTGTAGGAGTTCTCTCTAAAAAAAAAAAAAAAAAAAAAAAAAAAAAACAGTATTAAATAAGTATGGATTACAATTTTTAAATTTAGTTTTAGAAAAAAAAACGATTTTTCAGAAGTTGAGGCTGTTTATAAACTTATTTTTGGTCCAAAACTCTCTCAAATGCAAAGTTTAAGCAAAATCTACCTGCTAGATTTTGAGATCATGGAAAATAAAATACATCACCACAGATACTGCTTGTCTTATAGTATAGGATTTATTCAGTGCAATCAGTTTATTGACAGTACAGTGTGCCACAAATACTTGCTCCCTGGGGATTTTTAATAGTAACAGAAAATGTTTCATTTTCAAAATTAAAAATTTTTCTCCGAATTTTTTAAAATTTACAGTTCTGTTATTGAGGAAAAATGAGTTAGTATATTAAAGTTTTTAAAGTGTAGAGAATGATTATATTTTATACTTGGAAAATAATTGAGTAATTAATTGAAAATGTTCATGACAATCAAATTAAGTCATGTGCATTTTGACAAGCGTGTTCTACCATGATAAAAAAAACAATTTTTTTTTAACTTTTATATGACTTACCGCTGAATTGGAGTGTTGCCTTCAAAAAGTCATTAATGAGATAGTCAGTGTTGTTTGTGGCATTATTTCTTTCTAGAATGAAGTCATGAATATCTGAAACAAGGCCTTATAGTATTAATAAAGAAGTTTTATGATTAAATTTACATGTTTAATAATGCTAATATTTAAGTTGATAAGCTTCGATACTTAACAGCTGGTCACTCCTCCCTCTACCCCCCCCCCCCTTTTGTCTGGTTTTATTATTCTAAAACTGTGGACTTGGAAAAAATACAATACAAAATTATCTGATTAATCCTCATGAGTTATAGTCTATAACTCAATATTCAATATTAAAAGTAAGCGATTCTCATTAATTTTTGTCCAGATTGTCGCACTGATTCATTCTTTAATTCAGAAACACAAATCCATATTCAGCGGTAATTTAAGTGGTAATATAAGTAGAAGGAAGAAAGAAAGAAGAAACAAAAAAAAAAAAAAACAATTAAAAATAATTGAAAGATTAAAAAAGTTTTGAGTATGAAATGAATTAACAATGAATTATCTTGTTGAAAAATCTGGAAATGTGAGTTTTAAATTGTGAAACACATAGAAAGACTTTTGTAAATTCCCATACAATGTAAATTTGTCAGCGGAATAAAAAATTTATTATTAATTTAACAAATGTTTATTGGGTGCTTTTGTTTATTATACTTTAACATAACCTTGTTGTTCTCATCAGCTGCAGCATTCGGTATGACATTTCAAATGATATATCAACACGAATCGGAAACACAGATATAAACCTCAAGCTTCCATGATGCTGATTTTAGTGGATTAACTAGTAGGATATAATACCTGCTATTAGCATGACCCACATGGCTCCATTCGGTGACAAATCTGGGCCCCAGGGCCGGCCCTAGGTTTTTGGTGCAATCCCACATAGCAAAAAAAGCTTGATTCGAACTTGATTCAAGCTTGATTTTTGAGGCTTGAAAGTTTGATTCAAACCTTACCAATCGAGCCTGAAAACTTGATTCAAGGCTCTTAGTCTCCGTGATGTGAAATCGATTTCAACTTGAATCAAGTGTTTCATTCAATTCTTTTTCAAGTCACTTTCAAGCCTTTAAAGTCTTTTAAATAACTTTTAAATTTTACTGAGAATATGGAATAAACTTACATATGCCTAACTCAATTTTACAAATTAGGCCTACAAATAATTTCAAAATCGAGATACTCCCCCTACTTAAGTAGTTAATTGTACTTAACTTTTCTGTTTTAAAATAAATAAATGACACTTAACACTTGATGTATCATTCCACTGTAATGTGTAATATCAGCTGCAGAAGAACAAATAAACACAAGACAAAAAACTTAAAAATCGGAACAGTAAGATACACATCCGATAACTTCGGAGTCTGGTAAGAAAGTAATGGCATCGGCCCGTCTCGTACCGAAAAGTCTATACAAAATCGATGAGAAATCGATCCTCGGGAGTAGCGCACTGCATTGTGGGACGGCGTTGGACGGCTTGTGATTGGTCGGGACGTCGTGCTGTGAATCGGGTTCGATTCGCAAACGTGAATTGAGTTTTGTTGGATAATCAAATTCAAGGCTTACATTGCAATTAAAGGGAGAGGGAAGTTCAAGCCTTCTTTAACTTTTTGGAGCTTTCGAATCGGAATCAATTAGATGATTAAATTTAAGGCTTACATTGACATTAAGGGGAGAAACAAATTCAAGCCTTGATTATCTTTGGTTATTTCGAATCGGACTCGAATAGATGCTTAAATTCAAGGCTTACGCTGCAATTAAAAATCGAGGAAAAGTCAAGGCTTGATTCAAGCTTCCTTGCTATCTGGGATAGAGGCAAAAATTTCAGCACATGTTCCCTCCTTTATTTTTTTAGCTGGTATTAAGAACAATTCATTTAAAATAGCTTTATATTTTTGATTAACAATTGATTGTTAACAATATTTGCAAATAATCATCTACCCTTTCCTAAGGCCTAATCTCAGATACAAAAAAATTAGCCAGAAAAAAGATCAGATT
>CM061536.1:64762256-64781870 GCA_030545055.2 Neoaliturus tenellus | reverse complement strand
ATTTACTTGACAAACCCCAAAGCACTATTGAATATCTTAAATGACTCTCAATCAGACTAATTTACAGAGTTCAATGTCTTAATAGACAAAAATTTCTTAGAATGTAAATACTAGAAGCTAACGTTGAAGCAAGTTTACCAACATGATCTGACCACTGGAGACAACCGTCCAATCTCACTCCTAAATAATCAACTGAGTGAGATTCCGCGAGTAATTCCTCATGCAACAAAACCACGGGTGACATAAAACCCACCCTCTCAAGAGATTGTTTTTTCTGAGCTGTAGCCATTAACATAAAACTAGTTTTAGAGGAATTAATACAGAGATTGATATCTGAGAAGTACTGAGCCAATGCACTAAGCTGGATAAATATCTCGCTCTCTAGTATGGATGTATCTTTGTTGTGTGTTAAAAGGTATGTGTCGTCTGCAAAAATTATCAAGAGATTCTTTCAGTAAAAAATATGAGATGCCATTTATGTAGATCAGGAAGATAACAGGACCTAAAATCGAGCCTTGAGGCACAACTACAGAAATTGGAGCTACATCAGAACAAAATTATTTTTTTAAACCAGGCTCTTAAGTGAAGGTGATTGAAGTTTGTTGTTTTCTGTTTTTTAGGCAAGACACCCAAAAGCTCCAACTTTTTAATCAATAATTCATGATTTATGCAATCAAATGCCTTAGAGAGGTCAATGAAACAGCTAACCGCAACATCGCCACTCTCCAAGGCATC
Organism: Neoaliturus tenellus; assembly: GCA_030545055.2. Classification (NCBI taxonomy): domain Eukaryota; kingdom Metazoa; phylum Arthropoda; class Insecta; order Hemiptera; family Cicadellidae; genus Neoaliturus; species Neoaliturus tenellus. Next base: position 64,781,135 of record CM061536.1, on the reverse strand, counting down.
AATGCATTTGCTAACAAAATCAATCAGGGCAAGCTTTGATGTTTTGTTCTTTTGATACCAAATTGGTTGGTCATGTTCTACCAAATAATCCATGTATTACAGAATACTTTCTCCAAGATTTTTTTTTATTCGTCGGTAGGAGTGAGATTGGACGGTAGTTCGAGGCAAACATCTGCTTTCCTTTTTGTGCAAGGGCTTAACTCTTGCAAGCTTTCCGCTGTCAGGAAACAAACCATGGGAAAGGAATGCGTTCACCAAATGGACCAAATGTAACAGTGGTTTCTCAACTATGTCAGAACAGCACTTGATGATTTCGCTAGAAATGCCATCATGGCCACGTGAATTTTTATTTTTTCAGAAAATAAAGCTTTATTTATTTAGTTTTGTACTATAGAGTATTATATCTGTAATTTAATGTTTAAATCACTAACATCTTTTCTTATTAGGCCTAAAAATGTTTATTATTTACCAAGAGGTTTTACTTGGATTATCTGAAGACTTTATCATGTTAGAAAAATACTTTGATTTAGCAAACATCCTGAGTTTTAATCCTGTAGGCCTTTTTCAACTTATTGTACTCCAGCTTTTTCCTGTCTCACCTGGTGTCGATCCACTCTAAATAAAATGATTTCACTTGAGATTGCATTAATTTAATTTCATCAGAGACCCAAAAAGATTTGGGTTTTTGTTTTTGTGTTTTTTTTTCTTTTTGTGGGGGAGGAAACATCCAGACAATGTGAAATATTGTACATACAAAATTGTCATACATTTAATCAACAGTTGTTCCATCATGAACATTAGTCCATTTTTCCCATCCAAACCTAATTCTAAATTAATTTAGTTTTGAAAAAAGACATCTAATGCACTTATCGACATCTTAAGAGATATGGCACAGTGGTCTGACACCGTGGGCAAAATATCAGAGCATTTAACACTTGTTAAATTTGTTACAAAATTGTTCAAAACAGCTTTCTGAATGATTGGGCAACGGGTGGGGGCATCTATCTTAGTTACTAAGTCCATAACTTTGCAGCAGGTCATTAAAAATCTGAAACTCCACAGGATGTCTAAGTTTGTTGAATTAAAATCGCCAGTTAAAATAAAAATCCTTCCTGTATGCCCTTTCACAGTGGCCTCCAGATAATCTTCTAAATGTTCAAAAATGAATTAAAATTAGAGTCAACAGGAGGTTAATAACAAGAGCACGAATAGTTAAAGTATTATCTAAGACCAACATTAATTCTGCTATCTCAAAGCTTGACTCAAAGCTAAAACTATCCAATAAAGAATGAGAGACAATTTCAAATCTAACATTATTACTAAAGAAAATTGCAACACCTCCTCCGTTGATATTATTTCTACAAAAATGAGATACCAAGGTGTAATTTTCAAGTAGTACATTTAATATGCACTCATGTCTAAGACCATGTTCTGTGATACTGAAGATATAAAGTGATTCATCTAACAAAAAGGGGTCAATTAAATCCTTTTTGCTGCACACACCTCTCTGCACATTCAGATGGACACCTTTAAAACTTCATTGTCGTTAGAAAAATTATTTAAGAAATGGATGGAGTTATGATCTTGAAGATCGAAGGTTGATTTTTATTACTACCATTAAAAAATGAAGGCTAGCTTTTTTCCTTAATATTTAAAAAATCACAAAAATAAGGTACTCTGTTACTTGCTATAAAAGTCATTAGCACTACCTACCACTAAATCTATTTTTTTTGCAGGACTATGTTCTTCTAGGCTATGCACCACATTACTAATTAAATAGCTAATAAGAGTCTTTCCTTTCCAATGAATATGAAGTCCATGCCTATAGTAAGATGCACGAAAATAGTCCGATGGAAATTTTAACAGCTGTGTCCCCCCCTCACCCCCTCTCGCCCTGCAATGTTGTCATTTGTGGTTATGTTTACCATGTGTAATACAGTATAAAAGTGTGCTTCAGAATAAATTTGGCAACAATGTAGCGACTCTCATCGGACTATTTTCGTGAATCCTACTCTAGTAAAGTGCATGCGATAGAGGGCAAAGTTCGCAGCATCGAAGTTCCAATTATGCTTAGTACATAGATTTTTAAACATAAACATTTCATTTTATTTCTTTATTCACATGCTCTTGGTCATATCTGTAAGGGAGCCTCAACTACAATAGGTTCTTAAATTGTTAATATTATTTTCCAATAATTCAATACAAGTACTCACACAAGTCATTTATGTCGTTGACACCTATCATTAATACATTTAAACAGGATTTATTACGAAGACTAGATTAAGTGATAAAGATTTTTGACAAAACAGTGCATTGGGGCTGATGGAAAAAAATTCAACTGTGACAATCCGCGAACATTTACTTTTAGACAAGCGCTGCAGACCTCTGCCATGACTATCCGCAAGCACTCTGACATATTTAAAAGAGACCTCTGATACAGATTCATTCACATTTAGAACTTGATTTCCCTGATTTAGAACACTTAAAATAAGGGAGTTGTCAAGTGATAACCCTGAATTATAAAGGTGCAGGTATTAAAATAATCAAACACAGTAATCCAATAATAATATATTTATTTGGTGAGATTCTGTAAAATTATACTTAAATAAATAATGTCTAATCAAATCATACAATTAAGAATTAAATAAATAGATGACTAGCAGTTAATCAGTGGATGTGTCAACCGCTTGCTTTTCCCGTGCTGATAATATACATCCAGTAATGATTAGTAAATCTTACAGTAAAATACATCCGTCGCTGCAGACCTGCGTACTTAGCAAATTTCAAATTGCTGTTTTGTTCAATCAACAAAATATATTGAAGTTATATAAAATAATCAAAATTATCAATCCATATAAGAAAATATATTCATCACCTAATGAAGGTATACACCACATTTTACTGAAAAATGTAAAAAAAATAAGTGCTTTATAAAATTTATTAATTCCCCATAAGAATAACATGGAAAACTTTTTTGTATTTTCTCCAAACCAGTGAAGCTAAGTTAATGATTTAAAATACTAAATTGTTTGTTTTCAAAGGTCTTTAGAATGGTCTCTTTTTAAAGTTGTTAAATTAAAAAAAAAAAGGAGTAAAAAATACCAAAACCCACTCTTGATCCTTTTGAAACCCCACAACCCCTGTCCGCTCCTGTAGTCCGATCATTCTGTTTTTCAAACTTAACCTGAAGAACGCCTTACACCACCTTTTTTTTAATTTTGTAAACAAACATATATATTTATAAGAATTTAAGTGAACGGTGTTTTAGCTTTTAGGGACCTCAAAACAAAAAAATAACAAGGCCCGGGTTTGATCTTACCGTGAATACTACCATAATAGCGTATTCCCCTATAGGGAAATTCAATAAATTTTACAAGAGAGCCAAAAATACAGTAAACAGGTTATTTGTATTACTAACAGCCAATGTCTAATTAAAAATAAAACTTCTCAAATCCTGAACACTGTTGTTGTTCAGTATTTATTATTAATTTTTCGTGATAGTTAGGTTATCGTGCACCGACTACGGCAGACTGAACACAAAGAAATTGCTTATAGTTGACACAGCCCCTGAAATATGTCAAGGAACAGCGTACAAATAATATTTACACATGACATGTTTGCAGTTCTATTATATAAGAGATACAACCAAGAACTCAACCAATTAGAAGTGAAAATTATTTAATTGTATCAACTTATTAAGTCTTTGATTGTCCTAACTGATCATTTATTGTAGCCAAACATAGTAATTAATTGTTTGATATAATTTATACTATCCTGTACCAGTAATTTTTACTACCTGTAATTAATTTATACTACGATTTATACCTCATAAAGAATTCAGTTAATCTATTAATTTATTAGATTTTTGGAATCCCCTATTGGAGTGACTATGAATAATCATAATAATTCAATCCCGGTTAAATAAATTACTAAAGAATAAGTAGAACTGCAACTTTTAAGGTAAGACGCCTTAAGTAAGTACATAATGAGGTAAAATGCTGAAATGAGCAAATGTCACAAAATGTAAAAAATGATGAAAAACATTCTGTAAGTTCAAGTACAAAGTATGTGTTAGTGTTCTAAAATGATCATTTACTTTATTCACATTTCAAGTTCATATTTATTTATCGTACATCATTCTTACGTTCATTTAAGAAATCCCTTTACTTAAATGACATAAAATCCCTTTACTTTGATGACATAAAAACCATCAACAATGGTATTTGTATAGCCTAAAAAGGCACTAAACATTTACTTACAAATTTTCTATTTTTACAATTTTTAAAAAGCTTAAAATTTTCAATTTAGGTATGTTTGGTTTGGTTAGGTATTAATAGTTGGTTTACAGAAAAAAATTATCTTCTGTTAATTTTTTTCATGCACCAAGTTTAAATATTTTTTAATATTTAAAATTATAAAAAAAACTCACACAGTCTTTAATATATTTGATTCCTATTATAAAGGAGGCCCAACTTCATAATTTAAATACTATATTAAATTTTATAAACCACCTAGAATAATTTGTGGTTAATTAATGCAATAATAAATTGTATAAACATAATACCGCACGTATACAACAAATCTTGTTTCATATGTCCCAGAAATTCCCATCCATTTCCTTGTTGAAACAATGAAACCTAATTTATTGCTAGTGTAGTAATTTCTACAGAATTTAATTCTGTTCATGTTTTATGAATGGTTCTTAACCTTGAAAGAACATCTATATTATTACTTTTCGTTGGGAAAAAATAATTACCTATTTTAAAATTAACAAAATTACAAATTTGTTATAATTATTCTTATTAGTTCATTGTGATCCTCCCAAATTTATTACATCAACAAAAACGTTTCGTCCAACCAAAAAACTCACTTTTCACAGCCTTAGTTTGTGATAACATGTAACAATATAATTTCCCTATTTATGGCACACGTAGTAAACCTAAAACAAAACAAAAACTACTATATAAAGGACAACAGTTTTTGAAAATATTCTTTCTAAACTACGCAAATAAATACGAAAGGAACAAAAACACTTCTAAATTTTTGGCTGATCGAAAAACGTCACTGGAATGTTTGACCTACCTAACATAAAATCCTATCCTTAAACTTTTACACGGTAAAAGTTTGGAACAATTTTTCCGACACTTATTTACACTAAATAATTTAATACTCAGAAAAATTTCTTAACAATTTTCTTAAAAGGTCCGGTTTTTTTGATGGGGAGGAACGTTTTGTTCTCCTTGTCACTGTTTTCACTGCTGCTACGTGCAATGCGGTCTTGGCGCTGCGCCACCGCGGTCTGCACGTACTGTGGCGGCAGGGGCAGCTTGGCGGGGGGAGGGGGTGGGGGCATGGCGGGGGCCTCCTCCGTCTCCAACCATGCCATCACACTCTCCGTGCAATTCTGGTCCAGTAGCGACGGAGAGCGTGTCCTCTCACTCACTCTTCCATTTTCTGCTAACTGGAGGAGTTCTTTTCTTCTCTTCCGCCGCTGCTTTCTCGTCTCACCCCGGGATATCTTGCGTTTCCCCTCAGGCAGCAAGAGCTCTTGGTGGGTGCTCCCTGGAAAATGGTGTCGGTGAGTGAATCAGAGAATGGAAAAATTGGTAATCAAATCAAAAGATTTTTATTTTTTTTAATTTAGGTGATATTGTTTGCAATAGTAATTAAATAATTAACTGCAGAAAAACAAAGATACTAATGCTAATTGGAAAAAAATTAACGGATATATCTTTGGTGAATCTAATGTGAAAACAATGGACAGCGGAGGTGAGCAGAAAAACAAAACCACTGATTTGTCTCTATTTTGGTTTTGGTTTTGTAGTAAGTAAGGGAAGAAGTGATATGTCAATAACCACAAACGACCATACCAACAAGTGCTGACTGTTTCAAGACACCGGTTGTATGTGCAAATTAATAATACTGGCCAAATCTGTGTTATCACGGTTTTAATTGTTCGTTTAGAGTGTTCTTACATTTGTGACACAACCTCATCCAACAAGGATTAGGTGGATAAATCGATGGTATTGATCTGTTAAAAATAACCTTTGGGGTGTTGAAACCTTAGTTGCTGGAATACCTGCAGATAGCTTAAAACTTTTCTATTCCTAAAATAAAGTTTGCAGATTTGATTTAGTCACTCTCTATCTAACTAGAGATTCTGAGGAAATAGAGTGAATCTAAACTTTAACCTTAATGAATAGTATTAGTAGGCCAGCCTCATGCCACACCACATTAGTTTTTGTATGTATGTATTGATATGTTTATAAATTCTGTTAAATTCGATCTTGAAATTAAATATTTTACTTATCAAGGCGATTATTTATAGCATTTTGCATTTATAATTAAATAAACCGCACCTGCGATGACGAGAGCCTCCTCGCTCGGCCGGCGTTTCTTGGCTGGTGCGCTTGTCTGCGGCAACACCTGGTCGACGGACTGGCGCCGCGCCAGGTTGCCCCGGCGTGGCCACGCGACGCTGAACTTGCGCCGGGACACGTCCACCTCGGGCATCCACCTGCAGAGGTACAGGATGACGGCGAACACCACCACCTCCACCAACACTATCACTCCATGCTGCCCCATCACTGTCGCCTGTAGACAGAAAGAGATGGTTAGAGTAGAGTAGTTGTTGGGATCACAGTTGATGATACAGTACACTGCGTTGTTACAAAAACTAAAACTAAAGAAATAATTAAATCAATTTTCAATTTAGAAAGCAGTAGGTTTGAAAATTATAAAGAGATTAAATGTTTCCTATACACCATTTTCTACATATTAATAGGCAAGCATACAATTTTTTTCTCAGCTTGTGTGCATCGTAGGAGAAATCTGCGCATTTCATTGGAGAAACCCACTATAATATACATCGGCCCCCGGGGTTACACCGAACAGGCTTCCAATGGTAATCAAAGCCTCAATATTAATGGCTCAATGTGTATGTCAAAGGCTTTCAATGTTAATGAAAGTTTCAAGTTTCAATGTTAATCTTATGTGAGAACGATAATTGATTAAATCATTGTATTTTAACAGCTGTTGTAAAAACAAATTCAAGCAAAACAGATACAAGAAATGTTTCTGTTATAAACTATTTTTATAGTTTGGGCCAGGTCAAGTGAAATTTTTGCTGAATTTCAACCAGTGGGCGATCTCTAGTATGAAATTATACTTTTCACACCATGTTAAAAACCTGAGGGCTACATTTTTAAACATTAGAATAAACCCTGGAAAGAGCAAGCAGGTTTACCTTTGAAAGTGGAGACATCTCTATACACCACAAAAAATATGTATACATATACAGTTATGAATATTTTAGGGCCATCAAAATTATAATGTGGAGGACGTAAAAGTACAGGACACAGTCCATGTTTTATCCTTACTAGGCAATGAACCCTAACCAAAAGCTAAGATTTATAAACAGTTTATGACTTAGACTCAAATGTTTTATGGCCCATCAAGAGTCAAATTTAATTACGTAGATGTCACAATTGATTACCTTGTGGTGCCAACTGTCTCGTTCTTCCATGAGTTCCTTGACTGCGCCCGTGAGAGCCTCAACCTGTAGAGTCAATTAGCATTAGTTCACAATAAAAATATTACAATACTGAAAAAAAGATTAAAATAATAATTTAAGACCTAGGTTTTAAACAAATGAAGTACACGTTTGTTTTACATATCAAAAGTGCTTAATGTGCAGTGAGTGTAAAATCAAGAATTAAAAATCAATAATTATACTGTTTACACATTTACAGAAGGATAAGTGATTGTTGGTAACCTAATGATCAATACAGTAGAACCTCTCTTATCCGATCTCCTAATAACTGACGCCTCCCGATATCCGACAGTCTATCTATGATTTCCGAGCTCCCGTCGTTGCTGAGCCTGACGAAACATGAAACTATTCGTTATTTGTAGAGAGAATTGTGCATAAATATTGTCATTTTTCAGTTTTTATACTTATTATAATGTTTCAATTAATATGTTATAGGCACAATAAAGCTACAGTAAGTTTACAGTACTGAATAGCTGTTTTTATACCTTGGAAATGCGTTGCATTTGCTCCTCCCGATATCTGACTTTTCTGCCGTTCCGACCATAACTTGGTTTTGTCATGGTCGGATATGGGAGGCACTACTGTATCACTATCTTTGAGTCAAGTTTAATAGATCAAGGATTTTGTATTCAGAATGATAGCTGCATTTCTGAGTTCCATCTCCACAAGAAGCATTACAAAACATTGGCTTTGCTAGCAATCTTAGCCTTAGCTTTGTTTAAAACCCAACTTTGGTTTAACTGGCAAACACACCACAGTTGACGGCAGACTGACCTGCTGCGCCAGTTGTGCCAGCTGCTCCAGCCTGAGTCCCTCCCTCTCCTCCCCCCGCCGCCGCTCCTCCCCCACCGCTCGTTGTAGCTCCTCCACCTGCCGCTTGTACCGCCGGCTCAGCTCCTCCAGGTACTGCCCGCTCAGCGACATGTTGCGCTCCAGTGCCTGCCAACCGACCAACAAAATAATAGCCTCAGGTGACCAGCAAATTTTCATGGGTTAAGTGAGAGAGGACATGAAAGTCCCAAGCTTGCATATTCAATTTAAATTTGTTTATTGACACAATAATTTTACATGAGTAGCTTACAATGATATATAATATCACTATGTTCGATTTGAGGATAATGAGTAATATTGTACTTTATTTTATAGTGACAGTGAAAACAACTGTGTTCTTGGCCCCATTTCAATACAATAATAAATAAAATAAAATACAATATTACTCGTTATCCTCAAATCGAACATAGTGATATTATATTTACACATTTATGCTTTTTTAATAAACCAGTTGGTCATTGAAGAAAATATATAAATATTAAATGTTCATCCAACTATAATAGCCTACTGGCCACATATTTTATCTGAAAGTAGTCAAAAAGCAATACAACCATTTTATTGGGCAAATTTGCAAACAAAAAACTCAACTAAACCAAAAACTCAAAAGTTTTGACTATGGTTTTTTGTAGAAATTGATGAAATATGTGGGACGATAATATGTAAATGTTGGTAGTAACATCCAATCAATTCAATCAATGTTAAGAAACACCCTCAAATTATAGCTTAAGAAATGTTTTGAGTTATTATTATTATTATTATTATTATTCCCTGTCTCATTTTTTTAAAGAATTACCATCCATTATGTCTAAAGAAAGCATTTTGTTCAGACAATTTTTTTTAGTTTGAGTTAAGTAAAATAATAATTTTATTTCTATAGTTGAATATGTGTAGGTATTTTTAAAAAATAGGATTTTATTTTTCAGTTCAATGTTGAAAACATAATAATAATAACATTAATTCATCTGTACACGTTGAACCATTAGTCGTACAACTTTGATTGAAGTTTTATTCAATTCTTAAAAATCAGACAAAAAAATGAGCTATAATTTGTTTTTGTACGACAAGTGGATCAGGAACCAAACATAATAAACTAGGGAACTGATAAGGACATATGATAAGCGATCGCTGGTTGGTTGATGCGTAACAATACAGCTCTTTTCGGCAGGTATTCCGCATTCCATCTAGCTTCATATTACAATTGTATTGTTATCTTCCTAGAACCGTGGATGTCCTTTCCTTAACAATTGATTTCCGTTCAACATTTTATCTTTTGTTAGTAAAAACAAAAAAAAAACAAAAAACAAAAACCGATACACTGAAAACCGACATTTATTATCAAATCTCGTTATTGGTTTTATCGTCAAAAACCGATAAAACCGAAAACCGACTTTAACAACTGACCCATCCCTACTTGTAATGTAAAACAGCTATAAAATGGCATGACCTAAAAACCTAAAAAGAAGTTTGTTCATGTGGGATTAATAGACATGTTTCTTATTATTTTACTTTTTTCAGCCATGTTTTAAAAATAGATTTGTGTAAAAAAACTGGTAAAAAATTAACAATTTGTTACAATAACAAATTGTTTTTTTATAACAAATTTTATTTTATGCCTTTTACAATATTAGCCTAATTGTTAAATATATTTAATTAATTTATTTATTTGTTAATATAGGTACCGCATATTGAGCAAAAATGCTTTATTTTTTTCGATTTCCAAAACGATATTTTTCAGGCAATTTGAATAGACAGAAAAATGTGGTCTAATCATTAGATAATATTTTGGATGGTTAAAACAATGAAAACTTTTCAAACGTTTGCATCTCACTAGGTTGAACAGTCATGTTACCACCGACGGAACTTCCTCTCCATCTTGCTCACCTTGATTCTGTTGGCCAGCCTGACGAACACCGACTCCTTCTGGGGCGCGGGCGGGGCCCGGGGGCTCGGCACCACGGCCTGCTCCAGCTCGGAGAACAGAGAGTCGAGGGACACTGTGTCCAACGTGACTGTCTCCACCACCAGCGTCGCGTTCTCCCTCTCTCTCTCTGGCTTACCCTCGGGGCCGTCGTTGACGTTCACCACTGAAATGTTGCAGAGTGTTTAATTTACCCATGTAATGCGCAAAATCAATGCAACTGAGATAGGAATTTGTCTTTGTAAACATTTTAATTTGAATTATGATCGTGGGATCTGTGTATATTTTTATTAGTCAATGATTAGACATTTATTCCATCTTTCGACAAAACAATATCACAATCAATTTCGTCACATGCATAATATTAGGCTAATAAATAATTTGAGTACAGAACAAAATGGCTGGCCACATTTCCATGAGGATAATTTTCAGTTACCATATGATTACAAGAGTGACTATGAGGATTCCTGTTCAGCTACTTAAAATTAATATCATAGCATTTTTAGGCCTACAATATAATATCAAGATAAAGAAATATATTAACTAGGCTAACCGTCAGCTACTTAAAATTAATATCATAGAATTTTTAGGCCTACAGTATATCAAGATAAAGAAATATATTAACTAGGCTAACCAGAGTTCTACTATTCATGTTCAATAGCTCAAAGCTGATAAAAGTTGGAAAACCCCGGTTATTTTACACAGTCCTCTTCAGCTTTTAGTTAATCCCTCAGGCGTACCGTCATTTCAGAAAAACTAAGTCTACATCTTCAGATTTCAAAAGAAATTATTCAAACAGAAGTTTAACATATTGTTTTACACATTAATGTAATACAAGCTACATTAAAACACTAATACCCACCGAAGACACACACTAACAAAGAATATGACAGATATGACGATATGACGAGATATATGAAGATATGACACTAACAAACATAACATGCATACTTTATAACTTGCAACGGCCGGTGTTTTAACTACCTGCAATTAAAAAGGACTGAAATATAAGGTTTTAACAAGTGAAATAGGTGTCTGTCCGCCCTTATTTTTATAAGGTCCACGCTAATTGTTAATTTGATTAAATTTAATTTCAAAGCAAAAATTGGAAGAAAAATGTTTGGTCTTCACGCTTCATACCAATAAACATTTTTTCAAATTGTTTTAACTTTTGCTAAATTTACTAAACCCGAGACTTTGTGCAACTATAAAAAATCCAGATCTATTACCTTCGGCGGTTGTTGATGCCACTGTGGCCGTAACGTCTAGTGTGGCGTTGTCCTGCGAAGCCGTGTCGGGGGCAATCTCCCCCACCTCGGACTCCGTCAGCGTGCGGGACGGCCGTATTGGCGGGGGTGCATGTGCGGCGGGGGCGGGGTGGGCAGGTCGCGTCGCCACCACTCCACTTTCCTCGCTAGCATCCGTGTCGATCGCGCTCTCTGTCGTGTCAGGCAGTGCGGGCGTCGGCTCATCCGACGGCTCCAGGGTTGGGGTCGGTGACTCCTCAGGAATGTGATCGCTGCTGGTGTTCAACACAACTTTTTTCTGGGCCACCTGAAATAAGTGTGGTATATTAGGTAAACAATTTATGAAATTAAAAAAAGTTAATATGGGGTATTAAAGTTGTCTATTAAGCCTGACAAAGGGCTAAATTATGGTTACATTTTCTGCTACATATAATTCCCTAAATGGGGGAGTATAAAAAGTACTTAAATGAGCTATTATTTCAATTTTAGTATCTAATTTAGCCTTGTTTTATGCTAAGTTACTAATAACAACTTTACTTTTAACAATTGGAGTCATCAGTTGTAAATTAAGTCTTCGCTAAAATCAAGGGGAACCACAACTCCAGTTTTCATTCAGAGAATAGAATTCAGATTAAAGAATATAGCTTTGTCATGGCTTACAAGTTACTTAATTGAGAGGAAGCATTCTGTAGAAATAAGTTTTCTAAACCACCATAACCAATTAGTTCCAAGTCGTTCTAAATTAAGTACAGTACAATTTGGTATTCCTCAAGTTTCAATTTTAGGTCCTCTTTTTGTTCTTATGTTACATTAAAGGATTGCCAATTTTGGCTCAATTCACAAAATTACACTGTATGCAGACGATATAAATTTGATGCTATCTGGAAATAACAACAGAGAAACTGAAATTTCTAGTCTCTGTGAGTTATCAACCACTCAACAGTTTCTGGCTGACAAAAATCTCTTACTTAATTTTGATAAAACTAAATACATAGAATTTAGCTTAAAACATAATCCAAATAAAATTTCGGATATTAATATATTTATTAACAATCATGCTTTAGAGGAAACTCAAGAAACCATTTTTTTAGGACTAATAGTTGATAACCATCTGAATTGGAACTCTCATGTAGACAAAATTTGTAACAAACTTGCCTCTGGTTTGTTTGCATTACAGAAATTAGCATTCATATGTGATACTAAAACTCTAAAATCAGTTTATTTTCCAATTATGCAATCCCACATTTCATTTGGAATAGTCTTATATGGAAGTACATCAAATATAAATTTGCAAAGAATATTATCCTTTCAGAAACGAGCAATTAGAATTATATTTTTCATCTGGGATTTTCAGATTCCGCCAAAGATCATTTAAAAAATTTAGAAATATTAACAGTTTTTAGCCTTTATATTCTTGAAATAGTTACTTGGGTGAAACGGAATATTAACTCTCTATGTACACTGGGATACAACCATGATTAAAATACTAGATAAAAAAATCAACCATTGTTTCACAAACACAACAGAAAAATATTCGAAAAGAAACCCAGTTACGCTGATATTAAATACTTTAATCGCTTGCCGGATGATATCAAAAATACTCACGATTTTATTTAATTTAGAAATTAGTTAAAGTTGTTTTTGGTAGGGAGGCCACTTTATTCCTTGGATGATTTTTTTTGAGAATACGTAATATTTTATTATTAAGGTTACATAAAGGAAAATCAAAGATGTTAATAAATGGGTAATTTCTTGATGAAGGTTTAATGAATTAATGCCATTATTGCACTAGATTTGTACTAAGTTTGACACCATTCTGTACTTCTATAACGAATAAAGAAAGTTCGATTTGATTTGATACATGCTAGAAATCACCCACTGGTCAACATTCGACCAAAGATTCAGTTGATCTTGAGCCAATTAGTTTTAAATTGTTTTATAACTGAAAATCTGTTCTTACTGACTTGCTAGCATTTGTTATTACAACAGCTGTATAATGATTCAATCAATTATCCTTCTCCCATAAGATTAACATTACAGCTTTGAAAGCCTATAGGGCGTAGCCCTCAGGGCCAATGTGAATCATTATGGCATTCTGCCCATCTACAGGAGCACACTTTTCTAACGTTATTAACAGATTTCTCCTACGATGCACACAAGCTAAGAAAAAAGAAGGAAAAGAAACATGCTTGCCTATTAATGAATAGATCAGGTTCATCCCCTCTAAAATAAAAAACTATGATCGGTTCACTCGCCTTGTCCTGTCTTCCGCTAAGGCGACAATCCCAAGAGGTTTTAGAAAAGAATACATTCCAGGATGGAGCAGAGAGTGCGAAGATCTTTACAGTGAGTTTACAGACACTGCTGACAGAGATGTAGCTGACCAACTCCTTAACTCTCTCGACAACTCCAGGAGAGAGAAGTGGGTGAAAACTGTCGAGAACCTGAACTTCACCAAAAGTAGTCGGAAAGCTTGGTCTCTGCTCAGGAAACTCTCCACTGGTAAATCAAGTGAAAAACACGATGCCTCACAGCCCTAGCCCTCGTGAAATTGCAAAACGCCTCTCCGTACTTTCAAAACCTGTGCGTACGTCTGCAGACAGAAAAATTAATTTCAAGCGTAATGAGATAAAGGAGAGTCGGCAAGCACCCTTACTTACTTACTTACTTCTTACTTCTTACTTCTCCACTGTAGTCTCGTAGACCCTCTTCCAGGGCATGAGACCGGTCATAGTCCTAACTTATGCGGCGAAAGGAGCCTTGTCAAATGGATTAAAAGGCAATGGGCAGGAACTTAGTGAGGAAAATAAAAAAGGCTAGGCAAATTTGATTGGAAAAGGAATTTGGGTTAGTCTGGGACACTATAAAAGCACTCTTCCAACAGATGATTTTTTAACTGAGATTTAAATTTTTTGATGTCGTTGATTTCTCTTAAACTTGGGGGTAATTTTGAAAAAAGCTTTCGACCGATATAATCAGGTTTCTTCTCAAAAAGTGTGAGTCTATGTTGCACTGAAGGGTTTAAATGTCTATTTCTTGTATTGTAAAGATGATTGTGAGACTGAATGAGATTATTTTCTCTGACAAAACAAATTACTTCAAACATAAAGAGAGAGGGAACAGTCATAATTCTTAACTCTACAAAATGTTGTCTACATGAGTCTTGAGGTCTAAGTCTTAGCATTGAACGAATTGCTCTCTTCTGAATTACAAAAATCCTGTTCAAGTTATGTTTACTAGAATTTCCCCAAAGTACAATGGAATATCTTATGTAGCTTTCAATTAAACTAAAATAGACAAGTTTTGACAATGGGAGATTGTTCAAGAGTGCTATATTCCGAAGAACAAAAATGTTCCCAGACAAAGTGTTTGCAAGTTTACTCACATGTTCATTCCATGTGAGACCACCGTCCAACCTCACACCCAGGTAGTCCACTGTATCCGACTGATCGAGGAATTCATCATCCAGACAGACTAGAGGGGGTTCTAAACCTTCTCTCTCTAAAAGTCTCTTTTTCTGATCAGTTGAGAAAAAAACATAATTGGTTTTACTTGGATTGATATTTAGGTTAATATCAGAAAAATATTGAGACAGAGTGTTAATAAGAGTGTAATTACCATGTTCTAAGAATTGAAGATTTTTATGGCTAAAAAACAAGGAGGTGTCATCAGCAAAAATTGTTAAGGAACTACTAGGTACATAATCAGATATATTATTAATATAAATTAAAAACAGAATTGGGCCAAGAATCGACCCTTGAGGCACCCCCACCTGCAGATGAGATAACCTTGATGTATACTGTTCCCTCAGTCCGCTGGAGTCAGAAAAATCAATCACTGTTCTTTGACATCTATTAGAGAGATAAGAGGAAAACCACTCTAAAACTGTACCACAGATTCCTAGAGTTTGAAGCTTGTGGATCAAAATACTATGGTTGACGCAATCGAATGCCTTGGAGAGATCAATAAAACAACCAATAGCCATTTCACCACCCTCCAAGGCACCGATGCATTTATTTACAAAGTTTATCAAAGCGAGTTTAGTGGACTTCCTCTTTTGGTATCCAAACTGATTGGAAAAAATTAAGTCATTATCAGTCAAAAAGGAAATTAGTCTATTACAAACAACTTTCTCCAAAATCTTGGAGATGGACGATAGGTGCGAGATCGGACGGTAATTGGCAATGAGACATGGATCTTCTTTTTTGTGAAGCGGCTTAATGAGAGCTAGTTTTGCATTTTCAGGAAATAAGCCAGAAGCTAAAGAAAAATTAATTAAATGTAACAACGGAGTTTTGAGAGAAGAGTAACAAGTTTTTATTAAATTCATTGAGATGCCATCGGCTCCGCAGGATTTTTTCTTGGGCAATTCACAAATCAATTTAGTGAGTTCAGCTTCTGATACTGGTTCAAAACAAGGAAAACTAATGGAATTGCTGTTAATGGCTGTGGATTGTGAACTTACAATGGAGGAATCTACATTTGATTGAAGTGTGAAAAAGTCGTTGAAGATGTTACTCACCAAATCAGGATCAGTTACCAAGTCGTTTCCAACTTTGAGGGAGATATTACTGTTAACTCTATTACTTTTGTTTCGAGATTTATTAATGAACCCCCATGCTGCCTTAGTGGGATTTTTTGCACAATCTATATTTTGCTTGACAAAACTAGATTTGGCCTCAAGAATTTTCTTTCTATAAAGCTTTTTCTTTTTGTTGTACTCATCTCTCAAAAAAGAGTCACGGGTGTCCTGCCATGCAGAATATATATCCAATAAATCAACTTTAAGAAACTTAATCTCATCAGTAAGCCACCTCTGCTTATCTATTGTGTTGAAACGTTTTTTCTTCAATGGACAGGCTATTTGAATGTAATAGGTCAAAGTGTTTATAAAACTATTGTATTTAGAATCTAGGGTGTGAGCACTGAAAAAATCATGCCACTTTTCTTGTTCAAGTCTGAAATTAAGTTCTTTCAAACTTTCCTCACCAAAATCCCTACCCTTAAAACTACTACAATCAGATCTAATTATGCCCCATACCGGTATCTCAAGTAAAACAGCACAGTGGTCTGAGATTAAACTTTCTATTACAGAGGATGAACAATTACTAAAGTTAGTCAAAAAGATGTCTAGGCAGCTTTCTGAATGTTCAGCGAACCTCGTAGGGGCAAAGTTAACTTGGGATAAACCAAAACCGTTGACAATATTACAGAATGCTTCATATTCACCAGGATGCATAATGGGATCCAGGTTAAAATCTCCAGCCAGGATCACTTTCCTAGAGTGGGCTGATATTTCTCTAAGATAGGACTCCAAGATTTCAAAAAATTGGTTGAAGTTACTATCATAGGGAGGTCTATAGACTGAGGCTATGATTGTTAAGCTGCCGGAAATGTAAACTTTCATGTCAGTAACTTCAAAAATAGATGCAACTGAGAAACGTTTAGCTCTATTTACATTACTAGCGTCAACTATTTCAAACTGTAAATCATTCTTGGAGTAGATCGCAACACCTCCACTGTTTGAGGTTTCTCGGCAAAAATAACTTTGGAGATTGAAATTGTTGAGAGAAAAATTATTTAAATAAGTTTCACTCAAACCATGTTCTGATACTAAAAAGATGTCACACGACACTTCATCTAAAAAAATCTCAATAGCTTCCCTTTTTTTGTGAATAGCCCTTTGAACATTCAGAAGTGCAATGTTGATTATGCTACTTGCTTCATCTTTAAGTTGAGTACTTATTAAACTACGACTAATATTACGGTTATTGGAAAAATTAATTTGAGATACCGGAGTACAATCGGGCACATCATCAGTAAAATTAGGCCTATTTAAGTACATGTTTCTAAAAAAATTTTACGCCTACATAGGACATTGTTTGACAAATCATTTAAAATTAAATTACTAAGGAGGAGTTTACCTTTCCGGTTAAGATGTAATCCATTTCCAGTGTAATGCATGCGAAACAGGGCATAGTTTATATGCACAAAATGCCAGCCTAATTTTCTGCACAATTTCTTGAGCTTTTGGTTCTGAGATTGGATGTCCTTATTTAAATTTACACAGTCGTATCTCAGGGGTGTCTCGACAATGACGACTTGTTCAGGCTTACAACCAGCAGCAGTTTTTTCCAAAAGTTCAATCGATTTATTAACTGAATCCGAAGATGTGTCGTTTACACCACCGACCAAGATATTGACAGTCTTACAACTAGAGTCAAATTTATCAGTAAAGACATGCATTGGAGCACCAGGATAAAAATCAGCAGATACTTTAAAATTACCCAGGTCTACAGAATCATTATTACTTATAAGGGTACGCAGTCCCCTGATATGACTGTCCCCAATAAGATGAATATTTTCAAAGCTAGAAGTTAAATATTTATTAGGCTCACATTCATCTTTTAAATGATCGGTTGTGTCAGAAGACGGCAAAGTATTAGGCATAGGCCTATTGACATTTTCAGCATTTTCTTTTTTCAAACTGTCAACTTTTTGAATCAGTGCTTTATTTTCTTCGAATAAGAGAAAATTTAAATCCCTAACTTCTTTAACCTCTTCCCGTAACTTTTCAATTAATTCTGAACAACGTTTACCATTCTCAACACAACTTGGGCAAACCCAAGTATCATTTTTCTTCATCAGTTTAAAGAGAGTTTTTTTTAACTTACTACATTCCTTCCAAGCATGCACCCATTTATTACACACATCACATTGGATGGAATCATGTGTCCTATCTGCAATGATTTGATTGCACTGACCGCACACGGCGTCCAAGTTGCTAAGTAGGCCTGAATTTAAATTGACTGGCATTTTGAATAAAAAAGATATATGAAAGTAAAAAGTTATTGGACTCACCACCAGTTGTAATCCCCTTGGAATTTATGATGTAATAGAGTGATTGAAAACCCAAGGGTGGGGTGGACATAGGACTTCGGATTTACGGGTAGGCGGCATAGGCTATTAGGAATGAAAAGACATCAAACTATGAGATATTCTATGAGAAAAATAGGAAATGGATAGGAAAGGCCGCATAAGTTTTAGTTTTCTTACGTAGGATGATGCAGATATCACATTCCGTCTTCACGATCTTCATTAAGTTGAGGTTAAACAATGAGGTTAAACATGTGACTTTAAGTTAACTTTAAAAATGCAGTAAAATTTTACAAAATCACTATAAAATGATCACTACTGATTCTAAATTAGCAAATAATAAAAAGATTTGATGGAAAACTGGGTAAAAACTTGGATTTAACAAGATAAAAACTGGAGCTGAAGACGGCACAGCCGTCAGCCGCCAGGTCCCAACCGGAAGTCCCCGGTTTTGT